>JABSTQ010007254.1:0-44260 GCA_013358835.2 Ixodes persulcatus
TATGGAGAATACATGGAGATCGACGCAACACGGCTGATTAAAAAATAAACGGCGAGTTCACACTTTTCAAAACTAGTCTGTCGTGAAGTTAGTAAAGCACCAAACACTTTATCAAAGTTTTAATAATATCGGATGCGTGTGAAAATTTTGAGAAGGCAATTTCCAAGGCAATGGCGTTTGAAGCAGACGATTCTTGCTCGCAGCGGAGATGGGCTTTTTGGGTTGGCTGGAGCGGGTCACGTGAACGCTGTGACGTCGCCGCGTCGTCTGCTGCATGATGCCGCTCATGCAATTTTTAAAAAAAATTACGTCCTTATTTGGCACACAACTCAGTGCAAATTATTCTAAAATGTTCCTTTATTATGTCAAAAACTATTGTCGTTCCGTACATCTCCACAATAATGAAGAAACAACGATTTTCTCACGTTCCCCATGCATTTCTGACCGGAGTTGGAACCTCCGGGCGTTCGCCGCTAGTCGCCAAGAGATGGCGTTCAGGATTGCGCTACTCTACGCTACTCTGCTCCGAAGGAGCTATATTAGCCCCGTGCGCGACCGAAAGCGTCGCTGTGGTCGGCCTTCCACGATTGGCCGAACGCTGACTATGACGTCGGAAAGGGGATTTTCATCGACGGAAATAAGAGGAATGAAAGAACTTTAATTTTGACGGTGTTGGCAGTGTTCCTTTAAGAGCGCAATGATTTCAAGCTTCCACCATGCTAATAACAAACACCATCTAACTTGTTGTTTGCAAGGTAATGACGTCACAAAGGGGAACCACAGGAGGGCGCCACCAAAACTTCTCGCCGCTAATAGTGCTCTACAGGTACCATCACTGACCCAGAGCCGTATGCCCTGACCACTTCATATCTATTATAGTTCCATAGTGCCTTGAGCTTCATAATGCTAATATCGCTATTGCGTGCCGGCCTTTTTGCTACTGGCGTACAGAGGACGCTAATAAGAAGTAAGCATAATATTAGCAAAAACAAAGACAGTTTTGAATTTTGTAGCACGCCAAATATGATTGATAATATCTAATAATTATATTTATCTTGTTTAAAAATACAAATGATTACAATTCTAGTCACGAACTAATTAATTTTAATAATGTTTGTCCCCGCCTCTCCTAGTCGCGCTTCAATCGCATCCTTCACGTGACCCTCCAGGTCGATGTCGCTGGCGATTTGTTTTGAACCGCTTTTTGCCCGAAGCTTCGCTACCCATGTACAGATACCTTGGAAAAGCTTTACTTGCTTTTTCTTTTGCATTTTGATTTTCTCGCAATAGGACATTTCTTTCCTAGGGTTAGTTTCTTTTGCATTCTTATTTACTAGTAGGACGTTACGTAACTGACGAACAAAGTGGATGGTAGAAAGCTCCCGACTTGCTCAGAAGACCACTGGTTCGTGCTCATATAATCTTTCCTCCTCAACGATTCCTCGATCTAAATACAAAACAAATGCACATAGGAAGCATCAAATGACAGACAAATAGTAAATAAAAAAAATATTTTGTGGATTCTTTTTGCACAAAAGGTTTCGATTTAAATCATCATAGTACAATTGGTCCGATTCAATCAACTTGATATAGTATTTATTCTCCACTTCGACCGGTACAATTCCCGTTCATATTAAAACTGGTATGTAGTCTGTTGCCGGTTAAGAACAGCCCTCCACTCTTTCCCCTTTAGCAGAGCGAACAGTGGAGAGGAGGAAACTACCAATGGACCTTTTCCGAGAAGCGTTCTGCGCACGCGCGAGCGCCCGATGCCAAGCGGCGGAAGTCGGTACCAGAAATCGAGGAAATTCGAAAGGACGCTGTGAATCAACGAGTAGAACGCGTAATTTCAGCATACATATAATTGCGTTACACAAAAAAAGAAAGTGGACGGAAAGCAAAACACGACGTCTGGATTGACGCCACGCTCTCTGAGCAGCGGCACTCGCCGCTGCTCAGAGAGCGAAGAAACTGGTAGCGTAGCTCCTATTATCGACTGGTAGCGCAGGTAGGTCACTTCCTCGATTTTTAGTTCGTGCAGCCACCGCCTGGTGCCGTCGGTATGTGGCAACGTTGGTATGTGGAAAGGTCCATTATGTCGAACAGAGAGCTTTGCAGGAAGGGCTTGTCCCGATCTTATGCGCCTCGCAAGTGGGCTCATTTTCGCCTTCTGCGCATGAGAAAGGAGGTAGCGGTGACGTTAGAACGCCGAGCCCTGATTGGCTGATTGCGACCCCCCTATCTGAGCGTCGTCTGCTCCTTTGCAACGTCGTCTGCTCGCAACGTCATCTGCGTCTGTCTTCCCTTTCCTGTGACTTTCGGAAGTGCAGGGGGGCTATGTTGCGCTTTTTGGACTCCCAGGAGACTTGGAAGAGGGAAGTGACGTCAACGACTAGAGAAACGCAGATTGGATGTTGACAGAAGAAAACAAAATCAACATCCAATCTGCATTTGCTGCGTTTTTGACGTCACTTCCCTCTCCCTAGTCTCCTGGGAGTCCAAAAAGCGCAACATAGCCCCCCAGATCTTTACGAGCGAGCTCGACTTCGCCTTTCAGAGAGGGGAGACGAAATAACTCGAGCGGTACGTTGTTTTTGTCGAACAACTATAGTAGGTTACAAGTCAAGAAGGTAGCGGCAAATGCCCCTCAAAGGGAATCATATATCCCTCCGCCACCTCCGCATCCAATAGTGTCCCATCGTTTCCGTGACGTCGCGGCCAACGCGCGAGGAGGGTCTTGCCTTTCTGTACATATTTGCTTTATCTTTCGACTTTGACTTAGCATTGTGGAAGCCACGAGAGGAAGATTAGAGTCTTCCCCCTCCGATGCAAACAAAGACGACTTTCGGGGATTAGCGTCCCCCTCCGATTGATACAAAGGCTGCTTTCAGTGGCTCGGTTCCCTCTCCGATGAATACAAAGGTCGCTTTCTTAAAACGTGGGGTCGGAGAGAAGTTGGCACCACTCTGTGGCCATTATCTATCCATTGAAGCGGAACAAGGAGCGTTTTCAGTGAATTCTTCTTTCGATTGCGGAGGGATTTGAAACCGGCGCACCACGCTTGTGGGAGGAGCTTCTCCTACCTTCTTAACTTGTAACCGACTATAGCAGACGCGCATCAAGGAGGGAAGTCAAGGGACTCGCTGGCGAGGTGTCCCGAGGCGCCGAGGTTTGTCTGCTAAGAAGCGAGAGTGTCCGCAAGTTCCCTTCCAAATACTTTTTCCCTCCTTGCGTGTGCGGCGAGACTCCTCACTCGTAAACGGCGTCGGCGGGTTGGTGCAGTTAACGTCGTCTGCTTTACGTCTGCTAGTCAAAGCGATGGCTGCTTTACCTTTCCATGCGTCTGTCGGAGATTCACCGCTTTTTCACCGGCGAGAGTCGCCGCTGCCTCGGAAAACGAGGCGATGACAAGAGGAAGAGATTGAAGGGTTCACAAGGGTCGCGCGGGCATATTCCATTCAGCACGCCAGCCGGTCGTGGGCAGACGGTCTTGACCAAGGACCGTCGGAGCACCGCTGCGCCGCTGCTAGGCCTATCTGCCGAGCTCGCTTGGACGGGGTCAGTGGAATCGTGGCCGTTGGAGCATTTCCCGGGTGTTTGTGGATCCAGCGTTCTTGTTCGTTGTGGTTTATTTCAAGTACTTTTTACTTTTTTTCTTGCTGCTTGTAGTCGTGACGCGTGAGAAGAGCACGTACAAAAATAAACGTCCGTTGGTCGTCGCGACCAAGTAACTAAGCGACGCTGTCGGCCATGCTGAGTTGATCGTCGTAGGATTCCGTCGTAACCTGAGCAAAACTTGCGATAATTTCGTTTCGTGAATACGAATTTGTTCTCACGTTTTGTCTTACGCACTCTTTCGGCGTAACATGGTTTTGTGAATCTGGCCTCTGCACTTCCGAAAGTCGCAGGAGAGGTAAGACAGACGCAGACGACGTTCCAAAGGAGCAGACGACGCTCAGATAGGGGGGCCGCGATCAGCCAATCAGGGCACGGCGTTCTGACGTCACCGGTACCCCCTGCGCGAGAAGCAGACGAACTTGCCCTCCGCATTGACCTGCAACCGACTACATGGCTGCAGAAATCTAACCCAGGATCTCTGGATTCCGCAGACGACGAGCATTTTGGTCGAAAAGCACTCGCGTCCATTGCGCGCCACTGTGTGCGAGCATCCGAGTCTATCCGCCGATGGAACAGCCGTGTATGGCAGCGGTGGAGCTTTTACATAGGTGCTTTTCCTGCACCATTAGCAGAGCGACAGGCTGCCCACTACAGTGAACGTCAGGCTGACAAGCACCACCACCAGCCATACGATAGGGGCGAGGTCACGGGCTCCCGTGCATGTGCGGAAGCCACGTGTGTCGCTTCTTTGAGGATTCTGCGGGCCAATATGCATGCCTAGACTCGGTCGCCAGCCTAGCGTCTCGGAGGTGTCTTTCACTTGGCTGCGTAACACTTACATGGTTCCCTTTTTATTGCCTATATTGAAGAGAACATGGTTTGCCAGCTTAGAGGAATTATTGTTTTAAGACAAAGTGCTCAATAGTCTAGAACTCGAGAGAACAGAAAGTTGTTGGTATATTCGTTTCTGTAGAAACGGCGAGACTAAAGGGTACCACGCGTGACTAAGTGCTGCGCTCGGTTATGCTGTTCTGTTGTACTCGTCCTCGTTTATTTGTGGCGTTTCCTTGCACCGAGCGTTCCTTTAATCATTTTAATTGTGTCATAGAAGTGGTTCGTTGAAGCAATAAGAGGGATAGAGAAATACATTACTGCAAAATGATGTTGCATTTCGAGGTAAAAGTATAGATGAAAATGGTGGTTATTAGATAGTGCCCATACATGCCTTAGGTATGACAGTCTCCCACGTCATGAGCTTATTTCCTCCTTTCCCCCTCTTTCGAGTACCCGCTATTTACAGTGTACTTGAAAATGGCCGATTCGTTGTCTCGTGACGCGACACGTGAACGTCGGCAACCAATTGGAGTGTTATATGTTCTGGGTGGTGCTGTGCTGTTCTGAGCATACCACGTACTGTACAGGGTGTCACAAAAGAAAATTTACACGGTCTTTTTTACCGCAAAAATAAACTAGGCATCGCCGAACGATCATTCTCCGCCCAAAGGTAGCGCTAGAGGTCACAACCAGATGCCAAAGTTTCAGCCCGATCCGATAACTTAATCAAAAGTTATAAGTGATCTTCTGAAAATTTCAATGGGAAAATGGCGGCGGACGGAGTTTTCGAACACATGGGGCTCTATGGCATCAGAAACCGAAAACGGGCGAAAATGGGTTCCATTTTCCCATTGCAATTTTCAGAAAATCACTTATAACTTTTGATTAAGTTATCGGATCGGGCTGAAACTTTGGCATCTCTCGGCGACTAGCGGCGAACGCCCGGAGGTTCCAACTCCGGTCAGAAATGCATGGGGAACGTGAGAAAATCGTTGTTTCTTCAATATTGTTAGGGTGTGTACTTTCCGGTGTTTATTTGTGGGAAAAATCGGCGGATGTTTTTCGGTGTTTATTTATTTTCGAAGCACCGGTGTATTTCGGTGGAACGTCTCACGACGAGGCTAAAATCGGTGATTATCGGTGGAAAAAAAATGCAATTATCACAGACAAAGTACCAATTTTATTCCCATATTTCATACACTTATTCTCTAGGAAGCATCTATTTCTCACGCTTGGTTATTATAGTAGATGCAAGCATACTTCGAGAGGCTTGCATCCCTCATGGCAGCACGTTCCTTGCGGTTCACAACCCGCAATTTTGAAAACGCACGCTCCACATTTACGCTGGACACAGGAAATCCCAAAATGTCCAGCGAGGCTTGGGACAGTAGTGGCCAGTCAGGTAAATGAAGTTTCCAAAATAACACTGGATCAACGGTGCTAGTCACAGCCTACTGGCGGTAACAAAGAAACTCTAATTCTAGGTCACTCAGCTTGCGCTCGTCTCGGAGGACCAGCCGATAGATACTTTCATAAGGCACAAATCCCTCTGGCAGCTCCACTTTTATGCACGGATTAACAATTTATACGCGGAACCAGAACGACGATTCATCCATGAAATCTAAGTCATCAGAGATGTTTCGGGAAACAGTCCTAAACCACTTGCTTTGAATCATATGATAGTAGGGAGAGAAGGAATCAACAAGCTTTAACGTCTCACGTTGAGGAAATCCGCAGACGCGGGACGGACGCGCCTTCTCAAACACGTCTGCAAAGTTTTTACAGAACGGTCCTTTTTTATACAGTGAAAAACCCCCACGCCAACAAAACCCTTTTTCCGTTTTCCCAAAAGCCCATGGAAACTAAAGAGATAACAATGAACGCATCTCAGTTCTCAAAGGCCAGTAGCCCTGTACGACACGGATGTTGGCAGTGTCTTCCAGGAACCAGAGCAACCTCTGAATACATGGCTTGCACCGACATTACTTGGCCAGACACAATAGGGAAAGGGCAGGTGAGAGCGCACCCTCTACTGCGTTAATTTTTCACAAAAGGGAACCATGGGAGATACAATGGGGGAAAGGCGTGTGAGAGCTTAGCATCCACTGCGTTAACTAGACGCTTTTGACCCCCATAAAGGAGGGCGGACAGACTGCAGGATCCACGAGATAACACGTTTGACGAACCTCTACGGGGAGAGGGTTTCGCTAGGTCGGTTTTTCAGACCGGTGTTTTTCGGTTTTAACCAGGGCGAAAATATCCAGCCACCGGTGTTTTTCGGTTTTAACCGATTTTGTATTTTCGTCACCGACGGATGTTTATCGGTGTTTTTCGGTTCAAACCGGAAAATACACACCCTAAATATTGTGGAGATGTACGGACCGACAATAGTTTTTGACATAATAAAGGAACATTTTAGAATAATTTGTGCTGAATTGTGTGCCAAATAAGGACGTAATTTGTTTTAAAAAATTGCATGAGCGGCATCATGCAGCAGACGACGCGGCGACGTCACAGCGTTCACGTGACCCGCTCCGGCCAACCCAAAAAGCCCATCTCCGCTGCGTGCAAAAATCGTCTGCTTCAAACGCCATTGCCTTGGAAATTGCCTTCTCAAAATTTGCACACGCGTCCGATATTATTAAGACTTTGATAAAGTGTTTAGTGCTTTACCAACTTCACGACAGACTAGTTTTGAAAAGTGTGAACTAGGCGTTTATTTTTTAATAAGCCGTGTTGCGTCGATCTCCATGTGTTCTCCCATAGAACAGGCTGGAACAGGCGCCTCCTGGAACCCTGAGTACCACGTGACTCGCGCCGAGCTGCTCTGTCGGCCATGTTGTCGGCGAAAACACGCGGATCAAAGGATTGCGGTAAAAAGACAGTGTAAATTTCTTTTGTGACACCCTGTACAGTCAGGTACAGTTCATACCTTAGTCCCCACGTACCCGAAAATCGCTGCGCCGACGTGCTGTGGTCTGTCTTCTCGTTTCCACCAAAAGAAGTCGAGTGTTGGTCGGCGCCCAAGCAGTGTGAGCGACAGCGGATGACAGCGGTCTGAACGAATTTGGAAAAAAATTGGTTTGCTCTTTATGTTTATACAGCCTTGATGGAGATACGCCTCAACGGGTAATCGGTCTCTTAGCTGTATATGAGAAATTTAGCCAGTGCAGTACAACCGCTAACCTGGGATTTTTAACGTGCATCACGCAGTAGTGATCACACGAACGCGTGCCGGTACGAAACTCATCCAGATCGAAACGGGCGGGGGCGGCGGGGATCGAACCCAGGAGGTTCCCAGCGCAAGCTTTCGCTCTTCGCTCCAACGAATTTGGAACTACTGCACGCGCATTTGTAGCGTTCAAACCACTGATCTAGAGATCAGTGGTTCAAACCATAGAGTTGTTCAAACCATAGGTTAAATGACTTTCCGATTATAAGGCCGATAGTTAACTGTTTACATTCTGGTAATAAATAATAAATAAAAGTTTCAATTTTAAATTAAGTTCAAAATAATTTAGTGTTATCTGTGCAACGCTTTCGATAGTTTGCGATGTTATCAAGGAAACGCGTGATTAATCGTAGTTTACGAATCTGACGAATCTACACGCTGCATCTGAAGCAAAGCTAGCGAAGCTCGAAACTGGCAAGCCGAATCCAATCCAGTTAAGCCATATCAATGGCGGCTGCTTCACTTTATCGCGAGTACATGAAACTCTGCAGCGTGTGGCACGCGGATCCCACGCGAAAAGGCAAATGTCTCGGTGAGTTTATTCGGAAAAGAGTGGCCGAAGAGTTCCGCCAGAGCGAGCAGACGGTTCTTCGGGACCCCGCGGACTGCGTTCGACGCCTCAAGAGTCTCCAGGCGATCTCGTCCAACACCCACTCTAGCCGCTATCCGAGGCTCTCTGAATCGTCGGCGTCGAGTTTAACGCGAGCCGAGTGCTCGCAGCTGATCTTCGAGAACCTCCATGCCGTCGGAAAGACCGAAGAGGAGAGGTCTCTGCTCAATAACCTGAGGGAGAGGTTCTCGTTCAAGGTTGTCGACGGGAAACCCAAGCAGTAGTGGCATCGGCCGAATAGCTGTGAGTGTGGTGTAGTCGAAAGCGCTTGTATTTTGCTTTTGTAGTTAAAAGACGATGAAGACCTCGTATGTTTGCATCCACTGCGGCGAAGGACAGCAACAACTCTACAAGAGATACGGCCCCGATCTGCTTAAGCTGTCCCGATGTGTAAGTATTGGTGGCCGGGTAACCTTTCAGAGCAGCTACTTAGTAGCGGAGGGTTTTATTCAACTAAATCTAACGTTAAAGAGAGAAAGATAAGTTTGAATCTTGATTAGGGGGTAGGGGGATTGCTAACACAGCATGTCATCATCACGTCATCACCAGCATGATGTGATGATGTCACATGCAAACCCTTGATCCTTTTTGGGGTTGAAATAAACTTGTCAGTCATACATAATGATTGAAAACCTGAGACTGTGGTTTGGAAACGGAAAAATGTGAAGTAGGAAGAAAAAAGGGGGGACAGACAACGTCTCATTGAGACGTGTCTGTCCCCCTTTTTTCTTCCTACTTCACGTTTTTTCCGTTTCCAAACCACAGTCTCAGGTTTTCAATCATTATGTATAACTTACACCAGCTCGCCTGCACTTTAACCGTTTTTTTCATTGTCAGTCATCTAGTTCTAGTCACAGCTCTAGTCACAGTGTGAGCTAAGTAGGACTCGTCACTTTTTTCTGGAACAACTGGTCCAATTGGCTTTAATGCTTGGCCAATTTACTAATAAAGCCAAACAAAAATATTAACAAGTTTTGCTCAGTATTTTTTTTTCTGCCATCAAGTAGTGTAATGTTTTGTGATGGAAATTTTTTTATGTTATTAATTTGGTTTTTGTATTACGTTACCTATTTGGACCGAGGCTACTACATTGGTATTTTTCTTTCCTGCCACTCAAATGTACAGTCCAAGTGCAGTCACACAGTGGACGAGTACATCGAGATGGAGCTGTCTATTGTGTTCATCGACGCTGTGCTGCAGAAGCTCGAAGCGTACCGGCACCTCATCTTCAATGTTGGCGTTGAGGTGAGATGACCATTTCTTCCGCTTTTCTTGTGCGACTTCCTTCGGCAGTGTAACTGTTGTATGACAATGATTGTAGCACTAAATACTCTGCAACCTCGAAAATTGGCAGTTCCTTGCCATGTCCGATAAATTACCTGCAGCGATGGCCAAGATGCTGCACGCTCAGCTGCAAACAGTTGCACTGCCTCACTTAAATTTAGCGGACTTGCATTCTGCTAACTACCAGGTTGTGGTCTTGCGACGCTGTGAGATCACGTGGCACTGTGATGCGATGTGACACTGTGACATCGCACGACATTGTGACATTGCATGACATGGTCTGGTGACATCATGTGACAAATTTGCCTGCTAAATATAACAGGGAAATTGTAATGTGGCGTGACACTGTGACGTCGCGAAATTCAGCAGAGAATCGCAGCATCACGTGACACTGTAATTGTCCGCCGAATTTAGCAAAGTTTTTCTGCTAAATACAGTGGGCCACGACCCTTCACGCAAACACACCCTGGGATCCGCTGCAAAGCCTCGCCAGTGACGGCTATCGCCGTGAAAGTTACGAAACTTTATTGGCCGCTCCTTTTCCATGCACGTTCATGTGTGCACTTTTGACAGAGGCCCTGGAAGTTGGCAGTGTTCTTCCTTTTGGGGGAGGCCCTGGAGCTGTGGACGTCTCGCCAGCAGGGTGTCGGAGCTGGCCTGGGCTTGGAGTGGCACTTTTACCTCACCTGCCTCTTCCTGGTCGCCAGTGAGTCCCGCCGTGGCATTCTCGTTCGGGGCGGCGCTTTTGGCAGTGATCATTGTTTGGACCCAGACTACTTCGTAGACCAGAATATTTTTCTCTAAAAATTTTAGGGGTACTCAACTATCAAATCATCTTTCATTTATTTATTTAAATACCTCTAAAGACCCCGGAGGGACATAGAGGGGTGCACTGTAAGAATTGTTCAAATAATTATACAAAATTTATCAGTTAAAGAAAAGAAGAATCACTCTAGAGCGATTATCAAAAGATAAGTTCACAATAAATAATCACAGGCACCAATACACACATGTTAGAAAAATGCACCAAAGAAAAATTAAGTGCAGCTGCAAAGTGAGCGATAGACACGCTTACAGGCGGTGAGTCATTGTGAGTTACGCTGCAGGGACCCGAAGGTTTTGTGATTTCAGGCTAGAGCTATTTCATTTGCTAACTCACTCCAATCAGTCGTGGCCACAACGAGTGGGCAAAATTTGAACGGGTTAGTCTTAGCGAAGGGAATGTAAACTTCGTTAGTACGATCACGACGAGAGAAAATGCGAGCAGGCGGTAGGATGTAATCTCTCTCGTGCCTTCAGGCAATGCCATTTCCTGGCACTGGTGGTTGCCCTGGTGAACCTCTGCGTCAAGGCGTGCAACAGGTAAGCTCAGCGCCTTTTCGTCTGTGCTCGGGTAACTCATGGGTGCCGCCCATTTCAGGGAGCATCTGGCCTGGGCTCTGGTGCTGTGCAGCTACGGGAAGCTGCTGGCTCTGCCAGCCACCTTGTGGGGCTGTGACCGGTTCCAGGCACACCTCCTGGTCACGGCCTTCTTCCTCTGCTCCCAGGTCCAGGCCTGCAGGGGTGAGTGGGCTCGGGCCGACACCTCCCAGGCCGTGGGTTCTAGAATTGGGTTCTTAGGAACGGAAGGATTCCCGAAGTTTGAATATTTTCTCAATCGCCCCTGCCTCCAAGTTGGGCGTTTTACAGTATAAGCATGATTTCGGCAGATCTAAGCCACTGATTGACACACAGCTATGAGCTCTGTCCCCCTTAGTTCCACCACGTGGAAGTCTACAGGTGTAATTCTTTCCAGAATAGTATGAGGAGTTTTAGCCTATGTTATAGATGTATTAGACAGCTTTTTTTTTTGCTTGGGAAATTATGCTTTGATGCCAGTAAATCCTCCAGAGCCAGCCCCAGTTTAGTTATATAGCCACGGTTTGTGCTGGAGTGGTGAAAGACGACGTAGGAGTAGAGTTTTATGTTTTGTGGGGAAAACCTGATTTAACCCATTTAGCTTTTTTTCTGCGGTTTTTAGGAGGCTTTCAGTGGCGCACATGGCAGGAGTGGCCATGGCTCTTAGCACCTGAAAGTGCAGCTCCCATGATCCTTGAAAAAATATCTTAACCCTTTAAGCCGGGAGTTTTACTTGGTTGGGCAACCATGCCTTAAGAAGGTTTTTTTGGTTTTTTTTACTAAAAAAATGGGCAAAAATTTTGATTGGTTTCTTTCGTTGTATAGGAATAAAATTGTTGCATCGTCTTTTGCTTAAGTACAGGAAAGGAGAGACAATGTTCATTTTTGCACGTTTCACTTTGTAAGGAAGATGGGTGTTCTATAAGTAGATTTGGGAAAAGAAATATATCAGGCTTGTTTTGTAATTATTCCCGGGGTTTCGCTGTCACCGAGCATTTATTCACTTCCCAGACATTGTGGTCACTTTGCTGAAGCAGGGCCTGTTTTCTGCATCTCAAAGCTTTGTCTTAGATCCCTGACAAAGCATTTAAAGTCAAATTACCTGACAAAGCATTTAAATTATTTCTCCAGCCAGCGAACGCAAATAACCTAAATGTGCTTGGTGTTGCATTCAACAGATGGCAGTACCTATAACCTCCATAAAAAAGTGACACGTATTCCACAGTGCATTTTTTCGCTCAGTCTGAAGGAAGTGTCGCGAGTCTTTAGACAAGCTCCTTGTTTCAAGGTCTGACTTGGTCAGCCTAGGTCAAGGTCAGAAATCAGACCTGTAAAAACTTTGCACCGAGCAGCCAGCAGTGTACCATCATCTGCCACTTTGGATACTGTAACCGTGTTTCATACTGCCAAAGTGCTTCATGTCGGCAGCCAAGACGAGCGGGGCATGTCCAAGTGACGCGGCATTTCACGCCCCCACTCTCTGATGCGAGGTTCAAGTTTATCATTTCTGTTGTCGTACAGTTGTCTCCGGAGCTGGGCGAAGCTGGGCAGCAGTTGTGGTGGCGACCTCTTACCTGCTTCAGCAGGCGGCAGTCGTCTGGGCATTCCCATCCTTCGGCTGTCGGACTATGCTGGACCTCGAGAAACGGATTAGCCAGAGCAAGACCGGAGAAGCTCCGAATGGGACCAGCTGCACGCCCACTGGAGTGCCACAAATTTCAAAGTGCCTTTGGTTTCGCGACAGCGTGATTATCTGCTCGGAACTGGTTTGAAAGGCCTTTTCGAGCACAGCCGCGGTCAGTGTTGAAGTATCGAAGTGAGCGGCGGAAATGGTACGCGGCACTTTCGGAGTAAATCGTTGACGTGCAATCGGGCGAGCAGCGACGAAGAGTTGTCACAAGTCTCGGAGTGCCTCTGGTTTAGGGACTGCATGGTCACCAGCTTGGAACTGGTTTAGGTTTCTTCAAAGCCGTGCTTGTTCAGCAGCGAAGTCTTGGAGTGTGCAGCAACGAAACAGTAGACAACATTTTTGGAGTAAATCGTCGATGTGCAATTTGGGCAGGCAGAAATAAAGGAGTTGTAAAATGGACAGAACGAAACATTGTTAACAAAAACTTTTTTCTTCTAATTGAAAGGCTGTTGCTAAAACTGGTAACATGACAAAAAATGCTCACTCGAGGCACCAGTTTAATTGGCAAGGTTGAATGCTCCGTAATAACCCTCATGATAAAATGTTTGCTCTGTGTTGCACAGAGCATTGATTTCCTTATAAACCCCCTAAGGGGGGTGTACACCCCTCCTTGTTTTTCTGAAGGCACCCCCTTAACTTGCAACGGCTCCTATTCTTAATGGGGGGTGTACCCCCCCCCCCCCCCCCCCTAAAAAATTAGACACTCCCCCCCCCCCCCCCGCTAATTTCAATTCCTGGGGAAACCTCTGGCACAGATGGCACAGAGTACCTTCTGGTGCTTTCACCATCACTTTGGTCAGGGGTCTTTCCAGGAGAATGCATGGAGGTACAAGGGGCGATCAATAAGATTTGCCTCCTAGACTGTAACTATCTTATTCAGTGATAGAATTGAAAGATGTTACATTTAATTAAATTTTGGAATCTCCTCTTTTCCAGTAGCTCACAACTTTTCAGTATTGGCGGCGATATACTTCCGCTACCGGTGCACTACTCTCCGCATGCCATCATAGATGTTCAAAGAAGGCCGTTGACGAGATCAACGCTGCGCTGAGGAGCTGCAGTTTCAAGATGTTTTGCCTTGTTTATCTTACAGCCCGGACCTTGTGCCATCAGACTTTTGCCTGTTTTTCAAGATAAAAAAAACATCTGAAGGGTACACGGTTTGTGTCCGACGACGAGGTTACCGATGCAGTGCGCCCTCTATCATTCACGACGGCACACGGAGAGTAGCGCATCGGTAGCAGAAGTGCATCGCTGCCGGTGGGGACCATATTGAAAAGTTATTTGGTCCTGGGAAAGGGGAGATTCCAAATTTTCATTTGAATGTAACATTTTTCACTTTGATCACTGAATAAAAAAGACAGCTTGGGAGGCAAAACATATTGCTCACCCCTTGTACAAGAAACCCATTTGGTGAAAACATTGACCCCCATCTCTACCCTGGCACATGTTCATTGCTTTATATCGTAGCTCATCCCAAGAGCTCTAGAATTTGTGAAAGTGCACATGTGTGACATCGTCTTTATTTTTATGACAAATACAATGGATTACAGCGAACTGGAAGTGCATTTTCATGTACATTGAACAGCTTGGACTTGGAATTTGCCTGGAGGAATGAAAAGAAAGAGGCAAGGTCATGGCGACATTGTGCCGAGTGGTTCAAATTTTTTACGAGGTATCCACATAAATTGCCTGTATAGATTATAAAAGAAAAGCAATTTCGACAAATAAAAATATGCTACAATGCAATTGCTTTGCTTTGTGGCTTGTTTCCTTCAGGCCACTCAGAAACCAATTTTCTGTTGATGGGGCACTGCTAAGGATGACAAGGAATTCACTGGTGTTTTCTCACCCCAAGGAATGAACCCTTTGAATTTCAAGTGGTTTGGGCATGCAAAGAAATGGTTCTATGTCCAGAAATACAAATTTACTTTTGCCCTGAGAAGTGATTTATATATTGGTATATGACTCAACAAGTGCCTCTTGAAGGGAGCCAGAGAATGCCCTTTTGATGGCATCGACTTTATCACCACAAGGATATAGTGAGATTGTGGTTGTGGGAAACCTTCCAATAGTCCGCGGTTGACTCGGTTTGCCAACAAACTCCGGACACTATGAGTAACAATTCAGACCACTGTAGGTTTGTGTTTCGAAGAATGCTCTAGCAGGAGACTTACAGGCAGGCATGACTGTGACCTCAACCGTCACAACGCTGTTGATTCCCAGGTTTGCCAGCGTGCCGCGAATCAACCCGCACGTGAAAGCCAAGTACTGCCGTCAAAAGGAAACAAAAGGTGTGAGACGGAGTGCATACTTTCAGGCATGGGCTTACCTTGGGAGCCATTTCAATGTACTGCTTGTTGTTCGACAGTTGAGTCAAGAACCGGAACCTGTTGTCGTGAAGCACGTAGACCCCCTGCGAGATGGGACACCCAAGGCAGAGGTGACCATATCAATCTAGAGTTGTAGCTTAATTGCGTCACGTTGTTTTCCCCAGACTTGCATAAAAACATGTAGGTCGTAGCTGCCATTCCCACAGAAGTGCAATAAGTTAACTCGAGAACTAGCAATTGAGCAGCAAACCTTGTTTTTTTACAACGGGGTAGGAAGACAGGAGAATTGGTTGATGTTACACACATGAAAAAAATTAGACTAAGAACTTCTTTCGTCTTTGGTTCTAGCATCTGTCCAGTTCTTCCCACTCTTTTATGAGCTATCAAAGTTCTCGAGATTCAATGTGCTACATGGCAATGTGCTCTGAAATTGTGATAGAATCGAAGATGCAATGAACCTTTTGCAGAAATATTGGTTAGAGATAGAGAGTAAATGGATTTGTGTACCCTCTCTCTTCCTTCTGCCCGAGCAGAGAGGTATATGGTTTCTTTGTATCAACTTCGGCACTGAAGACAATTCACAATGCCTTGCGCGCGCGTTACTTAGTACATATTTGGAAAAAGGTGGACTGCGCTAATTTATTGTAATTAGTGGCAGCTGCGATCCCAAGGTACGATTCAAGTGCACTCCGCGGCTGGTAGCGCTTACACAGTGGAACGTAACGCTTACACGCTTACGCGACGGATCTTAGCGCTACAATGGCGGACGGTAACGCTTACATGGTGATTTGTCCTCAAGTTGTCGATCTGCTTCTTGTAGACCGCGGACCAGAACTCCTTACAAATGAATTTAATGACGTCCAGCTCCGTCTTGAACCGGGGCCAGTCTTTCGTGAGCCTGCGTTGAGTGATTCACGTGGGCTAAGTTCTAAACCAAGTTTATTCAGACGGGCTGGACAGACCACATAACGCGGATAGGTTGTCAGATCAGATTTGACACGGTTGTACGAGGCGCTGGGAAAGCCAAACTTACTTTTCCACCAATCTGTAACCCGTCGAGAACCCAATTTGTTCCAGCTTGGTCACGGATGCGTCCTGCGTGACAAAAAAAAGCGGTTGTAGAACAGCTGACGCCGCACCAATTTGACGGTTGGAATCGGAAGGGGAGGGCGTGCGTGGTCGCCATACCCGCAAAAGAACTCACGTTAGTGCCTTGTCTATACATCATACGAGCTTAAGATCACTTATTTGTGTAAAAATTAATTACCCGTTCTGCAGGATCGTTTTGGGAGTAGATAGAGTTCGTCATTTCCATGAATAAAAAGTCGAAGAGAGCGTCGTCGGCCATTTTGCTCTCGTCGTCTGCTAAGCAACTGCGGATCAGCTGTTCTAAGGTAATTAATAATAAAAATAAAATTCCTCTTATAAGACAGTTTTAGCTTATAACAATCACTTTAATTATATACATTTATATTTAATTAATTACTATTATACGCATGTAAAATATAGAACCAACACACGTATATTCAACTGCGGTCCTAAAACAACACAATGAAGATGGCGGCCGCAAGTGTGTTTTCAGCTCTTCGGGCTGAATTCGAGGCCGCCCAAAAAGGCCTCAAAGATGTGGACGAAAACATCAAAAGACTCACCGGCAGAGATCCGGACGAATTCAGGTACGTAAATTTGAAACGCGTTGGGCGCTGATATTCGCGGATCGCCCTACTCGAGTGCGCAACCGGGCTGATGGCGTGTCTCACGCTACTTGTTTTCTTCAACACTGTTGATTAAACTCGTTACGCTGAGTTACCGCGGGGATGTTCGTTTTATTCGAAGTTGACGGTCCGTTGCGTTCAACTCATACGTTCTTGAATTGTATCGCGCTCAGGCAGCAATCGCATGAGCTCTAGTACACGCGCAAGGTGCGCGATGATCCACTGATCAGTTCGTGCTCTTGTTTCCAGATGCCTAAAAGCTGGTTCACACATCTGCGCTTGACCGTGACCGATTGTGTTGTGATATCTTGTAACCGCTTAACATGCTGGCACCCTGACGCCATCTATCGGTTAGACCTGGAACACTCCTGGCCTGCGTATATGTTTTCATAACTTCTTACGGATCATTCTTGTACTGTGGGCTTGAAGTTCTCATAGAGAGTGCGTAGATTTGACCTCGGAAGTGCCGCAAGATCTTCAGTGTATTTATACACGCAAAATGTTCCTGGTCTACCTCATAGATGGCGCCACGGTGCTGGCGTGTTGAGCAGTTACGAAAGACCACCACGGCACTCGGTCAGAGTCAAACGCAGATATGTGAATGACCTTCAGTGCCGGCGCAATGTGTTTAATGACTATGATCATCGCTGATGAGTTTCTTCTGTGCTTGATCACCGCTCCAGAGCTCAGCTGCGAAGACCTGGTGGTCCCATGCTGGGTGGTCCCCCCGACCAACAAGGCCGAGAACGATTTTCGGGGTATGCAACTTTCACCAGCGAAATAATCGAAGAACTGACCCTCTCGCCAGAGCTCTCCTGATCTAGCCGTTCTGCTCCAGGATCATGTGTTTTTTTCAAAGAATTTAAACGGCCCAGCAGGATGCTGCAATTTTTAAAAATCATACAAGGTGTTCATGACATCGCATCTGATTTGGATTAATGCGGTAGTGGCCGCATCCAGATTACAGTGTGTCAAGTGCACATCTATATTCTATAGACCCGTTTTGGCGACTACCGGTTTTTCCTCATCTAAGCACCTCGTTGCCGAATCGCATTGTGCCCGAGCCCGGCCCGGGCCCGGAAACAATCCGTGCTACCCGGCCTGGGCCGGAGGACCTAGAATCAATCCGTGCTACCCAGCGCGGGCCCGGCCCGCGGGCTTTCGGGTTGGCTCGACCCCGTGCAGAGCTCCAGCCAGACTGTTCCGCGAGGATTCATACACCGCACGTCTTGCTATATTTTTGTCCTGCAGTTATGCGTCTTTAGGAGCATTCGCACATTCGGAGCGTTTTTGTGGCTGGTGTATTTAAATTCGTACAGTAGTGTTTGAGAATGTTTGATTACATTACGTTGAGATACTACTACAAGTTACCGTATCCGTGCTTTGTGTGCCGCCTGTCAGACTAATCATTGGATTGATTGCAGTGCCGCCGGGTTTCATACAAAGAATAGATAAAAAGGTAATTTACATATATTAGTAGCATCCAACTACTTTGCGAGAACATACCTTGAGTTATGACCATCAGCCGTCGGGACGTCCCCGCAAGTGTAATAGTCTTGAACGTGACATACGAAACACGCCTGTCCCAGCAATTCGGTTTCGTAAGTCGCCGTTTTGTAGTCGAGCGCAACTGCGTGAATCGGTCGTTACTTGCAGTCGTACCTCAACATAACACTGGTAAAACTAAAACTCAGCATCACATAACCTCTTCTCGGAGCTGAAAAAGCTTTCGTTCAGCCTCTCTGTCTCGATAGTAACTTTTCATTTTGCCTTTTTTTTTTTCTCTAACATGTTTTTGCATTCGTCCCGGACGCATACAAATTCTGCGCCTGGCAGGTCTTCATTCCAGGCTTCAGTGCTGCTAACTGAAGTGTTCTTCATTTGTCCTGGACAGAGCACGATGAAGACACTCATTTTTAGCTCACTGTTGTTTTAAATTTGCATCTATTTTTAAGACTTCAATTGACAGTTTTAGAAAAATTCTTTGTCCCATTTATTTGGAGAACAATCAATGGCACCTTGTTGTCCTGGTTTCCTTCTTGGAGATAAACTTGACTACCGTGAAATACCAGGCAAGCACCCACTCAAAAGTTAGAGATAATCGCGAAAAAAGGGGGATGGGCGCTTGTCCGGTCATCAATTTTACATATCAATGTACTGTGCATATTTTCTCAGATCTTACAAATTCGGGTATGGACGCTTGGTGTGGTATGGGCGGATGCACGGTATTCTACGGTAGCTCTATCCTGATTGTGGCATCTTTAAAAAAAACTGGGGCAGCCCTGCACCCATTTGCTTTAATACACATCCTGGACTTTACCAAGCTTAACAAAACCATCAACAGCACCATGTTTGCCATTGTGGTAATTACAGTGAAGAAGTTAATGTTCCCAGCATATAAAGTGTGGATGACTGTGAGTATTCACAGGGTTAATACAAAAATAAATGTTGCATTCTGAACAGGCACACAGTTTGAAAGCCTATCCTGAATTTAAAAAGAAAAAAAAAAATTACTTTGCAAAATTGCAAAATTGCAAAATAATAAATAAACATAGGTAAGCTCCTACTGGAAGTCGTTTTGTTAAAGTATCTTTATCAACGAGTCATATTTCATTAAGATTGTACATTTAAACTTGCACGTCATTTGAACGATAGCTAATGCTTCAATGACAGCCATTTAAAACATCACATTGATCAGATGTTATTTGATGACCATAATGACGATGTACTTACAAAAGTGAGGATAAGCGGGATTTTTTTGTATCTGATCTGCGAGTGAAGAAAGCACTTTTCTGGTTTCGTTATAACTTACTGTCAATAAAACGCAACATACCCTAGGATCACAGCCAGTATTTTGGGACTTTGCATGACATCTTGCCTTGCTGAACTGCATGACATTTTGCCCTGCTGAACATAAGCCATCGAGAATAATTAACACTCGTAGTATTAAGCATAAACGTTCAGCAACGCATGTTTTAATGCATGAATACATCTTGTACAAATCATTACTTTTTTTTCTTCTCTCGATCACAACACTGCACCGCAGGTACTGTACCATAAAAAAGGCAATACTCGCTCGAATATGGGATCCTCTGGACCCGATTTGTTGAACATACATAGGAGCGTCCTTTCGTTTTGATTAACATAAAGGAGACTGTTTATTCTTTCAACCTTGCAGCGCGGACATGTGACAAGGACAACATGGAGAAAGAAATTCAGATGCGGGAGAAAAGAAGAGGCAAATTATCGGATTCCAGTTGGCGCCGAGTCTTGCCAGTGAGATCCGTATGGAGGACAAAACAAAGACACTCGCGAAGAAAAAGCAAAACGTAATACAAAAGACAACATGATTCGTCGTGAAAGCATCATCTAGGTGGTTCGAGCACAACATCACACTTGCCGGCACCTTTTTGCACTGTTTTACTCTCATCTCTACTTCCCCAGTTGTTTTTCTCTCGGATATGGATGGAAACTTGCACCTTTTTCGGTCGATGACGTTGCGCTGCCGGCGACCGAAACAATGACGAACCACTGCACCGCGTCCGAAAGCAAGCCATCGGACCGTGCCGCTATGGCGCACATGCTGTGTAAACATACCTGGCATCCTCACATTCCGGGCATCATGTGACATTCACGTGCCTCTCAGCAACGCCCTCTAACGTGGTTCTCGCCGCAAATACATGCCCATTCTGTACTGCTGGCAAATTTGTTTTATTGTCGGTTGCGACATCAATTGCCTCCCTTAGAAACATGGTTGCACATGCCTTGAGCAGCTATGTTATTCTTGAGATTACTCCTAAATCCCTTTCCTATGCCTAAATTTATTCCCACGCAGATTTGAATAGAGATCCTACACCTATATTCAACCTCTTGGTGTCTCACTTTCCTTACCACGGCTGTGTCAATGCAATCCAGATGAACATGTTGGTTTCTATATTTATATGTTATATTTGTTTCATAATGCAGGAAACCAGAGATTAAGGGTGGTCCGCCCACTACTAAACGGAGAAATTTCGGTGGACCTTTCGTAAGGTAAGTCTGCCTTCTAATATTACTATACACGGAGTCAACTTTCTATGGCATTCTGGAAGAAGTGAAGAGTGCATGTGCACGGCTTTCATCGGCGCTCAAGGTGTTTGAGTGTACGGGCACCCATAGCTTTGGCTTCATTGTCGCAGAAAGTTACCCCCAAGTAAAAAGTGGCAGGTATTTTCTGCAAACGACCCGCAAAGCAAGTCGTTATGGAGCTCTGACGCATCACGGAAAGATGGCGGGCTGCCTACATTTGTTACAAAGTTGTCGAATGCCAGTAGCACCATTTTGGCCACATTCTAGTGTGACACGCGCTAGAGACATTGTGGGTGAAATAATATCCACGGACGTAATGCAGGAACACAATGTTTTATGTTGATATGGGCCACCGCTTGCTAAAGGCTACTTCATATCCTCACAAATAAAAGGGTAGATGGATGTAAAACAGAAAATAAATGTTTAATTAGGCGAACTTGAGCCTGAAACTAAAGCAAAAGAAGTACATCCTGGGATGGCGAAGAAAGGGCAACTGTTTCGAAGCAGCACGTTACCATAGCTTTTATATGGGCAGTAGTTTCTGGAATGTTTTGAACCAGAACACGGTGATGACAACAGAGAATTAGCTGGAACTTTCCAGAAGATTGCAGATTGATAAAAGAAAGGTTCGGGCAAAACGAGGTTCAAACCTTTTTTTCTCCGCATGGTAGTCAAGTGCATCGCCAACTCCGTCACGCATGCAACAAAATTTTTGACAACACTGCATATTTTTTTTTATTGCTCGTCCTCATCTAATTTTACACGTCCTGCTGGCCTGGATTTCACTGGTGCCGTCTTTGTGATGCTCGGACTGCTGTGAGGAGGAAAACCTTAGCGAACTGTCGAACGCGCAAACACCTTCAAGCTCTAGCAGCAGTTATTGCAGACTGAAGCGGTGCTAAAAATTAGGCTGGTACTGCAACGGAGAATGCAAGAAAAGTGCAGAGACCATAGTAAATCATATTTTGTATAAATTTTTCTTTCTTTTTTTTTTTGTAGACCACCGATAGAGCCACCCCTGCCGAAGAGAGTGGAGATGAGGAAGACCTTCCCCGAAAGGTGAGCCGCCGGAATTCCCTCATTGCAGTAGCAGAACTCCAAGTGTATAGATGTGAAAGACGTGCTGTCAGTGTGTCCAAGTGCAGAAAATCACTCGCTGTAATTGAATCATGTAGTAGCATTACATCAAAATGGTCTACGTATTGGCCCGGTAATCCAGTTCTTATATTTGTGCAGAAAAAAAAAAAGAATGTTTGGCCTTTTTCTATTTTTGAAAAATTAAGGAATTAAACATTGAAATGGGAACAGTACCCACAAATATTACAAAACATTCTTTAGTAAAATCACTGAATTAGTTTTGCGGTGTTAGTTGGTTCATGACTGACACTTGCGCTGTGCACTGTCTACTTCTTGTTCCCTTTGCTCAGGCACTCGAAGCATTACCGGTTGTTATAGATTGGTCTGTTCCCTAAGTGACAATGCCTTTTTCCTCTTGCTTCTACAGGGTGGGGTGCAGTCGTGGGTGGTTGCAGCGCCGACCAAGGAGACTCAGCGCACGCGCAAGGAGGCAAGCGCGGATCAGAAGGGTGACCGGCGCTGCATGGAGCGCAACAAGCGCATGTTTGGCATCATGCTGGGCACCCTGCAGAAGTTCCAGAGCGAGGAGACGCGCCGCAAGGACCAGCTACAGGTGAGGACGCCCCCCGGGTTGCCAAGTTCGTTCACCTTTCCCGACAACACCGGGCCTATCGGAAGCCAAATTTGTGGGATGTCAGTTCAACTTGAAGTGCAGCGACTTGCATTTGTGCTGCAGCAGAGTGATTTGGCCAGTGCAGTACAGTGCAGTGCAATTTGATCAGTTTAGTTCAGTGCAGTATAGAGCACTTTGGCCAATACAGTAAAGTTTACATAAATTTTTCCAGTGTAGCACGGTGCAATGCAATTTAGTTGTGTAGAACTGTGCAGTTTAGAGCAATTTGGTCAGTGCAGGGCAATCTAAAGTGATTTGGTCAGTACACTGCAGAACACGTTTGCCAGTAAAGTACAATTTGGCTTGTGTGGTACAGTGCAGTATGGGATAGTGGCATCAGTACTGCAGTGAACTGGTCTAATTGCTCAGCACTGATTGTCCCAGCATAACACAGTGCAGTGCTGAGCAATTGGCCTGGTGCAGTGCAGTACTGCTGCCACAGTGGTCTCGCCTGGCCGAGATTCCTGTAATCTGATGGAGGCCTGCATCAGAGAAGGCACGGTATACCTGAGATCTTGGTTGTTATTCCATTCCTAGCAAAAGTGATCTCGCGAATCAATCTCGCACTGTCTATGGCACAGGCTTTCTTTTTGTCTGCTAGCGAGCGATGTCACACTAATACCTTCAAACAAAAATTAATTTGCAGCTATTTAGCGCAATCTTTCACCCGTGTCATTGCGCAAAAAAATTTCCCATTGTTAGGCATGTTCACCGTTCTAAAATGGCATCGTCAAATGGAAAGGATGGGAGTTGAAAACCTTTATATTCCTTTTTCATTGCGGTGACTGCTACGTCGCATCCTTCTTTTCCCAGTCCCAGAAGCGGGCAGAGATTGAGCAGAAGTTGGAAGAGGCTGCGGAGCGGGAGAAGGCCCAGCTCCGCAAGGAGCGCCAAGACCTCTTCTTGTCCAGGCGCCAGAAGCAGCAGAGTCTTCGCAGGCTGGAGCTCAAGATGGAGGTGGCACGCCTGGTAGGTGGAGTGGACGCTGGATGGTGGCTGCTGCAAGATAGACACCGCCAGAATCTCCTACTCCTGATAAGACCGCACAATGATTACGTCAACCATAGGTCATGATCGCAGGACTCTTGCGCCAACCACGGGAGTGGGGGAAGGGGGGGGGGGGGGGAAGAAAAGGGAAGGGAAAGGAAGGGAAGGGAAGGGATCGGCGGACGAGTGTGTTAAGCGCGAAACACATGTACAATGAAACTGTTCGATCCGACGTCCGATCAGGCAATACGACGGTCGGAGGCGAGGGTTTTCAACGCACTCCGGTGCTACGAAAACCCTCGTCCCCCAAGGTCATTCCGGCAGTCTGCACGTTGGATCGGACGGTTTCGTCGTACATGTGTTTCGCGCTTTAGAGGGTCGCAGCTCGTAGCACGAGGAGCGTAAGTTTGTGCTGCAGAACACAGGAATCCTGGGTTCAATCCCCACCCCTGCCCAAACACAAACATTTACTTTAGTTTTTTTTTTATGTGTATTTTATGGCACTTGCATTGCACCACTCACATAAGGTTTCACAGTTTTGCACCCGCCAGGCAGTTATCAAGCTTCACAGCTTTCCACTGATGCGAACGTCGAGCTTCACCAGTTAGCACCAGTGTGCTAGGAGCTGCATCAGCTCATTGGGCTCGAACAGTTTGCTCACTCTCAATCTAATAGGTTCTACATTCTTTGGTTAGGATTATAGAGCAACCCTTAAACATCCTTTATACGAATATATATGGTAGTTTTCTACAGCTGTAAAAGTCCACCAAAATAAAAAGCCTCCCGAGAGCATTATTGATTGTTACACGGATCATATAATCTTTTTAAACTTTTGTCCGAAGAAGTATTATATTAATTGTATTGTATTTGTAACAAATCTAGTGAAACCGGTGTTTTTTTAATTGTCTGCGAACTGGAATCGTCACCTGGAGAAACTTCAGTGGAAATTTATTTTTATAGTATATATGTGAAAATGCTGAGATGACTTGCCTTCTTCCGCCCCATTGCCTACTAATAACGAGTGTCACTCGTGCCAGCCCTTACGGACCATAAAACCCAACCACGAGTCTGACTCGCGTTTCGGTTTTGGCGCTTGTCTAACGTGCTCTCTGGCAGATGGAAAAACCACCCCTGTTGCTCCATTTACCTTGGGTAGTTTGCTTGTTTGTTTTACTGTTTGACAAAAAAAGAAACGCACCATTTAGCAAAAAAAAAAAAAAGCAGTCGCTTGTGAGCGTTTATGCAAAACAACGTGGCTTTGGTGCAGAGGTCCGCTTTAGCCGTCAAAGATGTACAATATCTTCTTTTTGAAAAGGATTAATGCTCAGGCGTATGTGACGACGGATCCTTCGGCCTTTGCAATTTTTAGAAATAAGATGATAGCTTGATGGGCAGTGACAGCAGTGTTGAAAACAATGTGAATCCTGCAAGCATTCCATCAATTTTAGCGTCTGCACGTCAGTGGGACTCGGACCAGAAATCCCAATTTAGAGCGGGATATAACACCCGGAAGTCGAGGCAATGTTTTTGTCTTATTTTAATGCAAATTGCCCTTTTAAATAATATTTTGCTGTATGTTCCTGGAAGAAAAAAAATGAGGAGGCAAAGGGGTTAAATAATTTTTCTGCCGTTCTCCACAGCACGAAGAGGCAGAAGCTCGACAGCGACTGCTGCTCAACTTCATTCACACGCGGACAAAGCCGCACATCATGTTCAAGCCGGCAAAGCCGTGTCCGGAGACGCAGAAGCGACTCAAGGAATCGCAAAAGCGCATCCTCGGTTTGTACACTCTTTCTGCTTCCTTTTGTAACACGGTTGCCGTAACAATGTCAAGCATCGAGTTCTGACTTTTTTTTTTTTTTTTTTCTAATATATTTTTTATGGCATATTGCCCTGTGCAGCTCTGGATGAGGCGTAGCCGTGCTGTTGTAGAAACGTTAACCGAAGATATTGGGATTTTGTACGTCTGAATGCATGGACGAATAGATGGCTACAGTTGAACCTCTGTAATTGGGCAGCAGCTTGCGCCACCCAGCCACATGTTTTTCATTTCAGTGGCTAACGTCTACCTATTATATGGGACAATGAGGTCTCATAATTTAGTTGTCATGTTTTCATACTCTCAACATATCGGACATGCTGTATAACTTTAAGGCCAATACACATAGTTGCGTTTGGGAGTAAATGACTGCATTGCAAAGTAACTGGGACATCTGTGCTTTAAATGCTGCGTGCCAAATTACACTTTGAATTGGTTCCCAAGCTCCATACGAAAGGACACGGATGCCCCAGTGGCTCGCAGCTGTTTCTCAGTACAACACAGTCGGATGCACCTATGTGAATGGGCCTCTTGTCGCTGCACTACAAAGCTGCAGCGAGTCTTTCTTAGTACTCCGTGGAGATCGAGCAAATATCGTTTAGTAGCTTGTCGTGCTTCCCATTGACTTTGGTTCATTCTGCGTGCTGTAACCTCGTTCAGGGACCATCGAGAGCCGACGTGCCAAGGTGAAGGAGGAGCTGGACGCTATCGACGAGCTCTACCGCCGCGGCGGTGGGCCCCCTGTAGAAGAAGAGGAGGAGGAAAGCCACAAGGAGAACCGGGGTCCACCCGCCACGGAGACCTCCGCTGCAGAAGCGTCTACGGATGACCCTGGGCACCGGGTGAAGCCAGAGGGTGAGAACGCCGCCACGGACAGTGAGGCAGTGGCACCAGGGGACGTGGCGGCCGCGACGGACGCCGCGGAGCCCATGGAAGTAGGCGGCGAGGAGACCGCCGGTCAGCAGACAGGTAAGAAGCATGTGCCTTTTGTATCACTAATTTTTGCTTTCCCGTGCTTCCAACGAAATAGCGGGGTCAAAGCTGGGGTGTGCAGCCGCAAGACACAAACTTTTCTGCGATCTTCGGTTCTCTCCAACATTTGGAAGATATGGTGAGACATGAAATAGCCGAATCAAAGCTGGGGTGTGCAAATGCAAGACACAAACTTATTTGTAATTTTTTATTTTTTTATACTTCAGAGGATATGGGGAGACGTGAAATACAGTCAAACCCGTTTATAACGAACAGCAGGAAACGCTACAATCAGTTCGATACAGCAAGTAGTTCGATATAGCAAAAAACATTTACAACGAACTTCCGCGATGAGTTCGTTGTAAGGCGAGAGCTTCTCTTTCTTTCTCATCTCTTCAGTTCCGCCTTGCAACAACGCGCTGGAAAGCGTTTTGGTTTTGGTTTGCATGCGTGCAGAGTTCGTTCTTTTAGCTTTCTCCCCTTCTGAATCGCTTCTCTTTGCTCGATTTTGTTCCCAACCTGAGCTTTTAGAATTTTCTTTCTTTCCTTCTTTTTGGGGGGAAGGAACAGGCTAGAAGACGATTGTCTGCGCGTTTTTTGAAGCCTTCTTGGGGGGAAATGTTCGATATAGCCAATATGTTATTCGTTATAAAACATACTTTTTACATGAATTTTTATTTAAATTTTCCGTGAGTTCGATATCCACAATTACTTGCTGTACGTGGGTTCGTTCTAAACGGGTTTCACTGTAGCCAGATCAAAGCTGGGGTGTGCAGCCACAGGACAAACCTTTCTGCAATTTTCAGTTTTCCCGTACTTCAGAGGATATGGGGAGACGTGAAATAACCGGATCAAGGCCGTAGTGTGCGAACGCAAGACAAACGTATTTGCAATTTTTGGTTATCCCCCGAGGTTATGGGAAGACGTGAAATGACAGGGTCGAAGCTGCGGTGTGCAACCGCAAATATGCGAACTTGATTGTGACTTCTGGTTCCACATGCTTCGAAGGATATGGGGTGGGCGTGAAATAGCTGGTCCAGTGCTGGAGGATGGGGCCACAAGAGTTGCAAACTTTGCATTTCACTCCCGCTTGAGCGCTAGCCTTGACAGGGCTTTCTTTCTGAGGTGCTGCTTACGACGATGTTCATGCCGTCGAGGCACAAAATGCGTACCAAGTTCCTTCGTGCAACATCACTACGAAGCAACACAATACATTCTGTGTTACCACTGCATTTGCCCGCGGTACCCAAACGCTGTGTCTAGATCCGCAAACGCAACCACGCCCGGCAATATGGCAGCTTCCTGAAGAAGCGACGTCCAGCACTTGAAAGCAAATTTGCTGCAGGGTTGATATCGATTCGTTGGCAAGAATAATGAAGCTTGCTCCGGCTTGTGCATATATCACAATATACATATGCGGGCTTGCCAATGCAGTTTCGCTGCACAAACCGTACAAAGAAGTGTGAATTACGTGCAGTCAAACGCCTTTATAACGAACACCTCTACTACAAAAACGCCCGTTTAGTGAAGTAAAATAAAGTCGTGGGCAATCTCCTATGTGTTTAATGTGTTTCTCTGGCTACTGCAACAAATTTCTGTTTAACAAAGTAATTGCATGGCCCACAAAGCAAAAATGACCTGTATTACGAATTTTTTATTTACGTAATCAATTTTATGTAAATTGCTGCTCTCAAGTGATGCGCGTAAAGAAGAGAAATACTGCGGCAGCGGCGACAGTTAATATCACCGTCGCGCCCCTCCGCTGTCGCCGCGTCGCATGTGTTCGGTTTTGTGTTCATATAATTTGTTAGTGTGCAACCTTGTGTCTAGATGCTGGTATATGACAACGTTGCTGCGTAGAAAGCCTGTACGTAGCAACAAAGTCACATAGCCCCATCTAGACACAAGGTTGCACACTAACAAATTATTTAGACCCAAAACCGAGGATGCGCCACGCGGTGGCGGAGGAAGCGGCGCAGCGGATGCGGCCTTGAGCAAACTAAAAAGCAAGCAAAACAAAAGCAAACAAAAATATGAGTGCGCATACTTTTGTTTGCTTCTGTTTTACTCACGCCGTTGATTGAGTATGTGCCACTCTACTCCAAGATGAGCTTTTTTTTTCAACACTCCGTTCGGGCAATGCATGCACTCGTTTCCATATTTTGCATGCACGTGAGCACATTTGAAAGGACCCACGCAAAAAAGAATTATAGAAAAAAAGAAAAAAAGATTTCATAGGCAGTTGCAAGTTTTTTGTTCTGTCTTGGCATTTGTTCGCCCGACGCGCAATTTTCATCAGGATCCAAGATTCCCAATCTTGCTCAATCCGAGTCCCAAATCGCTTGGAGCGATAATATGCGGTCGAAGAAACGTGATCTCTGACTACCCGTGACGCCAAAATCGAAGTGAAATCAGTACCGTAATATCCCGTAAGGGCGCCCTCCTCCGAGAGATCGCCCATCTCGCTTTTCTGGTTAAATATCCGTAACATAAAAATTCCGGTACATTTGGAACATTGAATCGGACATCGTGTGATGTTTGATTTCCATTGGACATCATGCAATGTCTGATGGGAACCACATCTATTGCGCGATCTGCGGTACTGGTATGTGTAACAAGCGGGTTTCCGCTTTTTTGCTTGCGATCTGTGCATGCAATATCGGTTCCTGTGACAGTTCGTAACGACTTCCCGCGTTTTATCTCCACGTTATTGGTTCCCGTGGCACACAAGTTTAGCCGGTTTCCGCAAAATTTATTGCACTATAAAACACGAATCTGGTGGATCCGCAGTGTGCGATATCCTTTCCCGTGACACAGGAGTTTGTAACAAATTCCTCGTGTTTGTCACTTTGTGAAACGCAAATTTGCAGTGTCCACGACCTGCGGTATCAGTTCCTGTGTCACGTGGTTTGTAGCGGGTGCCCTTTGTGTTTATCATAAATTTTTTATGAAGTTTTGCTGTCTTATTTTTAAAAATAGGCCACCTCATGTTTTTCGCCATTTATCTCTTCATTTTGGGTGAGCACCCTTACGGGATTTTATGGTAGAGCCGCACAGAAAAAAGCGCCCCTCTCTTTGTGCCAGACAGGTGTGAAGTAGGGCTCTTGTCGGCTCGGTTGTACGCCTCTCCCTATCCTTGCTTCTCGCTGCGCCGCGCACTGCAGCTGTTGTGTGCCGAGTGCGCAGTCTATTCTGCCGTGCTGCTACGGTAGTGCCGCCGCAGCTGCCACACCTGCTGCGCTGCTTTGCGAGCCTCCTCAAAATGACACGTGGCAGCGCAAGCCGCCGCCTAATTTAGAAAAGGCCAAATTTACGCAGTCGGCGAACGCCTCTCATTCGCTGCATGATCGGGGATTGATGTTGGTGGCTTAGTGATTGTTGCGATTCACATTTTGACAAGTCAGTTAAGTTTGTTCTGGGGAAGTTTGGACAGCGGGATACCAGTCTGCAGCAAGGAGTGCCTGGTGTCCCGGCTGTAGATGTCAAACTTTGCCAGTGGCGGTACTGGCGGTACGACCGCTAGCTGGTGTCTTTAAATTGTGTCAGGGAGTGGTGAGTACATGAATGCGGGATGGTACAATTTTCATTTGGAAAAAAAAAAAAAGAAGTGGTAATTGAGCCAAAGATGCCTGAATTCTGCAGCGCAAGCTTTTGCCCCACGCGCTCAGAGCTGCGATGGGCTAGCAGACTCGGCCACTGTTCCCCCTCTTTTGATAAGTCAATTGTCCACAAACAAAACCTTGTTTCTGATGTCGTTCATACTATGTTTGGCGCTATAATTTTTCCTAAAACACCTCGAATGTCGCACAGGTACGTCAATGGTATGATAGCACATATTCGGTTTCACGTGATCGATTTTTTGTGTTCATCTACTACAACAAAGTTACTTGTACTACGAAAACGTTTCCCGGTACCGCGGACTTCATTGTAAAGGCTACTGACCGTACCAACTTTTTGTGAAAATGGCCATTTTAGGGGCACCCAACTTGTACAATGGTACAACTTATAGACCGGAAATAATGGTATGTAATATATGTACTCCAAATCACACTTTTATTCTCTACAAAAGATGACTTGGACAATCCACATTGCTGCTGTTTTTAAAAAAAAAAAACAGCAGCAATGTGGGTTGTAGAGCACAGCTGGAATTGTGCATATTTCCTCCTACCTCCGTGGCTGGAGCAGCTGTCTCATCCCCATTATTTTACCTTGCAGCTGCGGGAGACAAGAACTTATGGTCTTCTGCTCAGTAGCTGAGTTTGTGGCTAGAACTGATCCTACAAAATGTATATTTGTTTTTGTGTCAGTGTGATCGAAAGACAACAGATGGTGCAAAGAAATGGTACATGACAAATGTATGCGTAACTCACTCTCTTGAGAGAATTAAAAAAAATACATATATAACGTAACTTCAGAAAAGAAGTACATTTCGTAAAGGGAACAGGCAGGTCTCGGTTTTACCTTTCCGCAGTGTTTACTCGTTTGCGCCGATTACAGTCTCCGGTATAGAAGCGTGATGTGTTTGTGCTGCTGCTTTGTGTAAATATAACCCATAAAATTGCTCACAAGGGGTACCCCACATTTTTTTTTTTTTATTTTCAGTTCCAAGTTATTTTATCGGAGATGCCCACAAAAAGAAAGGGTATTTTACTCCAGCCCGACCCAAAAATCGACACAGAGCTCGTTTTACAAACCATGAGCTTTGTTAGGCATTGTCGCTCTGGGACTTGCAGTCTGACCTTGTATGGAGGAAAGGCCAAGACTCAGCGAATAGCCCACTTCTTATCTTGAAATTCCACAATAGTAAGGTGCAGCGCAGTTGTATAAGAGTGAATTTCTAACTCAATATTGTTTCATGGCTCCCTTCAAGGCCCCCACCGGCCCCATTGCCGTAAGTGTTTCCCTCCTGTTTTAGTGCTAGAAGGGGATGGTTAACATAGGATCCGCCCTTATCGGCTCTCATCCTGCCATAGAAAGCGTCAGCAGTTCGTTTCTGATGCCGAGCAAGTTGGTGTTTGGAATGTTGGTGCAGCTGTTGGTCCAGTAAAAGCTGGTTCACGCATTTGTGTTTTGACCGCGTGGCGACAAGCGGTGACCGTCTGTGACCGACGAGAGAATGCCCTTGCGCCATCCATCGGTAGCTCTGGAACCTGCGTATAACTAGACTGAAGGTTTTATAGTATTTCAAGCCCACGGTGAAAGAATGATTGTTCGAGACAAGTGTCAGCTTGCCACGTCTAGTCGACGACTTTTGCAGTCCGTCTCCATTGTATTTGTGAACTTTGAGACATACCGTAGGGGCACCTTATCGTTCGTGCCAGCATTGTGTTTTCTCGTGTCACGTCGTCAAATTTTAACGTTTATTTAACCGTCTCGCACGTAGCGGTGGAAGGCCCGGCGACCCAAGGCACGGCAGACGAACAAGACGACAGGACTGATGCCGAGGCGACTGTCAACGCGGAGAACGGCGACGCGGTCCCCGAAACCACAACGGACAAAGACGCAGCCGAAGCCGAAGCGGCAGCGGAAGTCGCAGCTGAAATCGCCCCGGCCATGGATGTTTTGGGGGACGAGAAATTTGAACCCATCTACGACGAATGACCGCAGCTCCTCGTCGTTTTGCCGCTTCACATGGGGGGAAAAGTTCCGGTCGTCTGGTGCACGTGCGTGTCAGATCTCGCGTGTAAAGACTGTCGCGAGGGAAGGCGGTGTTTCACGCCGCCTTCCTCCTTCAACTCCAGTCTCTTGACATTAACTTGTTCGGCTGCTTAGCAGAAAAGGCCGTTGTCCATCTCTGCCGCCAGGTTTTCTCGTGCCCGACAATTTCGGACGCTTGTCGAGGCATCTTTTTTCTTTTTTTCCATACATAGAACTGATTGACATCTCGCGGTACAGTATTTGTAGGCCCGTGGAAGGGCAACGTCGGCATCACCTTGCTCATTTTGGGGGAGGGAAGGGCACAAAAGGCTCTGCAGGTCACCTCGGTGGTGCAGTTTGGTCGGTGGCCACATGTAGTGTGGCCGTTGGTGGAACGTTAACTGCATCATTCATCCTGTACAGAAATATAGTACCGTGTGGACAGTGCTGTCAATAAAGTAGAGAACAAGCACACGCTTTTGCTTTTCTTTCGTTGTTTTTTTGTTGTTTTTTTTTACTTTTGGGGTGACTGCTTTCTGCCTGAAGCATTGAAGGGCCTGTGCAAATTAATGACTGTGTGGACTACCTGTAGAGAAACTGGAATACATAGAATGGATGGTAGGTTAGGAGTTGCCCTAACCCACCATCCTTCCAATATAAGCACCTACCCAAGTGCAGATTTAACTGTATTTGTACACCTAAATCCTGTTGCGGGGCCAGAAATACCTTTCAGTTGTCAACATCTTGCTCGGCCCAGCCGAGTTAAAAATAAAGCCCTATATATGGCTTATGGACCTGGCAGCGATTGGCACAGTCTGAATTGTTTGAGAACAGCATTCTTGCTAATCGTTGCTCGTCCCACCCAAAGTTCAAGGTGTGTGAATTAACCAACATTTATGTAGCAATCGAGGAGAGTTAATGCACTGGAGCGACAGCCAGTTAACCAGATATAAGGGATGAACTAGCCAAGAGTATGATTTATCACTTTTTCACTTGTGAAATTGCAAGATTGACACGGCATATCACTACCAGTCTTTAAAATTGAAGGTATTGTTGGCTTTTTTTTTTTATGGGGCAGGATCAATATTTATAGTTAGTGCATAGATAAACAAAGGGTTGTTAAATTCTCTCAGTTACATATCCCCCAAATTGAGAATTTTTTTTTCCAGATTATAAAAATTTAAGCATAGCTAAGACGTGCGCCAATGCACGACTGCAAGCAGCGTGCTCCCACCTGTTTTTCTAGCATGTGTTATGTTAACAAACTTCATGAACTCAGCTGTAACACGGGAATGTGAAGGGGGAGAAAGGCTTTCTTGAATTGAAAAAGTCAATACCCTGTAAACTCATGTTCACACGGGCATTTCAAGGTCCAAAAATTAGCCTCTTGGAAGTCATCACATTTCGGCCGTAAAGTAGTTGACTGCATTGAAGAGAAAAAAAAAAAGTGAAAGCCGTTTACAACTCCCTGTAACGCCGAATAAGAGCGCAGCGCTTGAGTAAAGAGGCGGGAGGGTACTCAGGGAGGGTATACCCCTCCTCCTCCTCCAATCATTCTCACTCCTCCGGAAGGGGGGGGGAGGTTTCACGTGACACCCCCCGCCCCCCCCCGTGAACATGAGTTTACAGGGTATTGACTTTTTCAATTCAAGAAAGCCTTTCTCCCCCTTCACATTCCCGTGTTACAGCTGAGTTCATGAAGTTTGTTAACATAACACATGCTAGAAAAACAGGTGGGAGCACGCTGCTTGCAGTCGTGCATTGGCGCACGTCTTAGCTATGCTTAAATTTTTATAATCTGGAAAAAAAAATTCTCAATTTGGGGGATATGTAACTGAGAGAATTTAACAACCCTTTGTTTATCTATGCACTAACTATAAATATTGATCCTGCCCCATAAAAAAAAAAAAAAAGCCAACAATACCTTCAATTTTAAAGACTGGTAGTGATATGCCGTGTCAATCTTGCAATTTCACAAGTGAAAAAGTGATAAATCATACTCTTGGCTAGTTCATCCCTTATATCTGGTTAACTGGCTGTCGCTCCAGTGCATTAACTCTCCTCGATTGCTACATAAATGTTGGTTAATTCACACACCTTAAACTTTGGGTGGGACGAGCAACGATTAGCAAGAATGCTGTTCTCAAACAATTCAGACTGTGCCAATCGCTGCCAGGTCCATAAGCCATATATAGGGCTTTATTTTTACTGGGCCGAGCAAGATGTTGACAACTGAAAGGTATTTCTGGCCCCGCAACAGGACAACAGTCACGTGACCGGGGGGGGCTCGCGCGGTGCATTATGGGACATTTCTCATAATGCACCTCGGGGGGGGGGGGGGGGGGGGGGGGGTGACCCCCCCTCCCCAGGTCACATACCCCGGGGGGGGGAAGGGGCTCGCGCGGTGCAATATGGGACATTTCCCATAATGCACCGCGCGGTTACGCCGACGGCGGCGCCGCTCAAGCCGGGAACGGGCGCCTAAGAGCTGCGCTCTAAAAAACGACACAAACATGTTTTTATCAAAACCTTCCCATATAATATATATATTTATTCAATCCCCCAAATACTTTGAGAGCTGGCAGCCTGCCACCGGCACTTCGCTGCCTTTTCCCATTGGGAATCTTCCTAAGGAAAGCGACGCTCAACACACCCCGCACGCACCAGGTGGCGCAAACATGTGGGTGGATGGGCAGACGGTAGCTGCTGCTATGCGAGAACCTCGCTCCGGCGATCAGACATGGTCTTCCTCGTGCTTCTCGTCACAACTCAAACATGAACAAGTTCGGGTCATGCAGATCGCATTCCGACGCTCTCGGACACTGCTTCATCCGTCTCCATCTGTCTATGGGTACTCCTTTTCACCTAACGTCAGACTGCGGCAGACGCTACAAGCCATCTCGACCAATCCAGCGCTGCAAACTTCATTGTGCGACTACACTCCCCGCACGTTGCCGCACCATCTCCTAAAGCTGTGGTCACACATCATACAAAAGACAGCTTGCAAACACGAATCAGCGCAGTATCCATGGTTCGAATGCCGCATACCAAGTTTTCTCCTTAAACTCGTCGCCATGCGGCATTAGAAGCACAGATCTCGCGGTGACTCGCGTTCGCATCTGTATGCAGACTGTCTTATGTATGATGCATAAGCAGTGTGACCCCGGCATAAAGGTCATGCAACGCCTGCACAACATTCGATCGGTTTTGATGGCTCATACAGCCCTCTGAGGTCTGTCGTAAGGTAAAATGAAATACAATACAAACAAAGAAAATCAAAACGAACAACGTTTTGGCGTTTCTCGAACCTATAACGCGTCGTTGATCTTATAAAAAATAAAAATAAAAAAATGTTTCCACCAAGAGTCAAAGAGCAGCTGTACATGGCAGGAGGAAGAAAATTAGAAGAACAGAGTCCATCGGCACACACGACTGCAGTGTTTCCTCTGTGTTTGCATCGAAGTGGGTTCGTCTCGAAGTGGCGTCGCGTTGGCGGTGGATGACGCGCCGTCCCGATTTCCAAATGCAGCCATCCGAGTGACCGGTGAGACGTCGCGGCACACTCAGTGTCCGTGTCGTCCTAGAGTCAGCAGCACGGGCATGAGCGCGCCCACCACAATCGTCAGCACGTCCGTCTTAGTGAAGCCGTCGCTGGAGGGGGCGCCGCCGCGGCCCCTTGCGTCCCCCTGGTGGTTGCTGTGGCGCACCACTAGTTCGGGCAGCACGTGCACTGTGGCGACGTACAGGAAGGTGCCGGCGCTGAAGAGCAGCGCCACCCCCGTGGCATGGAGTGAGCCGATGCTCTCGGTGGCACCCTGTTATGCGAGGAAAAAAAGGAAGACATGTTGAGGGTGCTATACAGGGTGTTCAAAATAAAAATTTACCTATTTTTCAACAAAAAAAAAAAGCCATGAAATCTATGTTGATGCGTTCCACGCAGGTGAGCTATACGGCCAAGGGAACATAATATAGGAGGCCAGTCATCATGATAAGTGGAATAATTAAGAGGAAAACTTTAGTTTTTTATTATTTACGATATTGAAATAAACTATTTACAGTTTATTGTGTTTAATCTTCTCTTTATAAATCTGGTGTTCGATTTATATAACTTGTTTTTTAGGTTCTTGATGCCATGTTCTTGTGCATCATTCTTGTGCACATGCAGTGTTCTTGCACCACATTCTTGCGCACATGTGAGGCATGGCAACACACTTAAAAAAGCCTAATAAAATAAACTAATTTCCTCCTTTTAAACCACTCGGTGCAATGAAAAACAAAAATTATGTCTGTGATGCACCTTAAATTTTAAAATAATTAAAACCAGCAAAAATGCAATTCCAAGGGGCTAACAAACGTTTCTTAAATTGTTCATAAATAAGACTATACATTCCAACCAAGCATAGGTAGTTGCATTCTACATAAATATGCATGCCAAATTTGGTTGTGATAGGACAAAATTAAGAACAGAAATTCTTATGCACAAACTATGAAGATGCCCCGATATTACACAAAGAGAAAAATGTATTTGAATGTTACCATAGGTCCTAGGCACATATGAATGCCTTGTCACAGGCCCTTCATAGACCTTTTTCTAAATAGCCCAAGCACCAGAGTATAGTTGCAGGTGCTAGCATCTGAAACAATAGCTGTTCTAAAGCAAGAAGAAAAAAATTACAGAAAGATCCATTGGTGGATTCTTGGGGAATGACCCTTGGGAAATGCCACACATGTCCCCCTTTGGAACTCTAACACTGATGCCTTCAGTTTCCTGTTTTGGCTTTCTCTATTTTTTTTCTGCCTATTTTTGGCCTCATTACCCGTGGAAAGGATCATATCCATACCACTCGTGGAGAGAACTGCATCCATCGTTTTAACCACACACGCATCACAGCCCACGCAATGCGACTACGGAAACCCAGAGCGAAGAACAACGGGCGACGGCAACTGAGCACGCCCGCATTCCACCGTGCCACAGCGCATCCTCCTCCCTGGCTCTATGTGCGCGTGACTTTGACGAAAACGAAAGGGCTCGTTTTGACGAAAACTCGGCGGTGTCTGTCAGTTTGTCGACGCCGGGGAGAAAAGGAGACGTTGACGCATGCTGGTGGCAACGCTTCGGACCAATGGGAGGGCCGCACGCGTCACCATCTCCCCCTCCTTCTTCCTTTCTCCCCGGTGCTAACAAACAAAAGACACCGCCGGGTTTTTGTCAAAACGAGCGTTCTAATGCCAACGCATTAATAGCCATTTTCACTTGCATTTCTGAACATTTTATTTTACTTATTTGCTTCATATCCTTTATAGTGACGAGAAATCGCGTGCAGCTTGTCTACTTATGCCCCCCGCATTCTCCTTCGTGCTTCGGAGTCTGAATGCGGGAGGGTCGCCGCAGTCTGCTCGCGAGCAAGGCGGCACTCACCCGGTTGATGGCGAAGAAGGTGATGAGGGCGAGCAGCGGCGCTGCTAGGGAGAAGATGAGGAGGTGCTTGCGGATTGTCGTGCGCTCCACCGCCTCGTGCATCAAAAATGAGACGAGGGCAAAGGCGGCGGGAGCCTGCGCAGATGAGATCGCGTCGAGGGGATGGCACAAGGGTCCACGACGGGGGAATGCGGCATACCATGATTGGTGTTGGGCGACATCACAATGGACCTATGAATGCTATGCATGTAGGATGCCTATGGGATGCACCGAGGAGACGGGCATTTCTTTAGCTTTTTCTCTAACCTCGGAACTTCTTCTGCCTCGCTAAACGAGCCATACCAACTGTCGCCCTTGTGGTCACCCAGATTTTGACTTGAGAATCGTATTGTGGCACAGTTTCAAATCGCAGTCTTGGCGTGAAACACGAGGTAGACCGTGACAACCAGCATTCAATATTTTGTCGGCATCCCCCATTTGGAAAGAAATGCATCACAAATCTGCGTGCACGCAAAAGCCTCGAGGCACACTGTCGAACGGAGAAAACTCGTCCTCGCGCAAAACTAGGAGCGGCAACACTCTATCCAATGAAAACTGCTACATTCTGCATAAGGAACATTATATTCCATGGGAGCGCACTGGAATGCTGAGCTCTTTAATATGTGTTCACTGACAGGACTAAAACAGCAGGGAGGTTCCTCATTTGTCCCGTCTCCAGTGCAAGCTTCTTACTTTCGACAGCATTTCGGTGTCTCGTAAGCCGCCAGCATGAACACTCAGCCAAAGCACGTCGGAAGACAATGAGCACCTGCCGCAGGTCGGACATCGGAAAAAGGCCATCCTGCCATCCTCACCCTGGCGGTGACCAGTATCTCATGTGCCCATTGATATTCCGGTTACAAGGCGAAAGACAGTGGTGCCACCGACCTTGTGCAGCATTATGGCGAGGAAGACGACGGCTTCTGTGTCGAGGTTGGACGTCGTGGCGGCAGCGCCGAGAGCGACTCCGTCCGCTGCGGCCAAAGAGAGGTACCCAGTCAGCCTGGGAAGTGTGGTGGTTTTTGTTTTCTTTCCCTTTCAACTACTTTAACTCGGAATGTGTAGGGCTGGGTTTCAAGAGAAAAGCGACACGTTCGCTTGAGCGTTGCGCACGACCGACACCCGGACGTGAGGGTGTCACATGGCACCCTCGCATTGTGCCATCACACGACTCTGTGACACCACGAGACACCGTGACTTGATGAGTGTTGTGTAACATTACAATGTTGCACGATGTCAGTGTCATGTGACACCCTGGCATCATGATGTTGCGTGACTCTGTGACATCACGTGACACCGTAAGCTCCTGTCAATTGGCATCAAGTTCAGGTGTCATGCAATGTCACAGTGTCGTGTGACATCATGAGGTCATGGCACAGTGTTACATGATACAATGTCATGTGACCTCATAATGTCACACACACGCATACAGCATGCGCCCAGCTTGTATGCAACACATTTTGTGCCTCTGCAAGTTTACCGGATATGACCAAAACAGGCTTAATGTTTTACACATGCAAATGAAAATCCATCTGTGCCAGCTACCGTGAGGAGGTCTCACTTCCGAAACCAAAAGAAACCAGGCTTATCTGACCTGCTGCGTGAACAATGAGGCCCAGGGTGGCTGTGACGCTGCTCCTCGGTCCGTACGTTGCTGCCAGGCTGTCCGAATCTGGAAAGGCGGCCATGCAATCTCATAACTTAGTTTGTCTACCTCATGTCGTCTAATGGCGTTGTGTACTGTTGGAGCGGCAGCACCTCAACATGCTGTTTCATGTGATCGTGGTAACTTTTTTGTATTTACGTCACAAGGCTCATATGAGCAATTCGAGGTAGATTCTGATTTTGGAATCGCTCCTCACTCGAAAGTAGTCTCGCAACATAAATATTGAAATAAACTTTCTTTTTTTTTTCAAGGGGAGGGGCGGGAAGGGGGGGGGGGGGGGGGAGTGTTAATTTGTGACATATGTGTTGTGTCTGAGCACTTAGAGATGTGTTTTCTTTTCTTACAAGTTAAGCGTACCTTTACCCCCGAACCAATCGGAGTGACGGAGGCAAAGCATGTGACAACCCTTACCAAAGGTACAGGGGATAGAGTGTAACTAAGGCAGTTGGAGAAGTGGGAAAAGAGAAACTCTGCTCTTACTTGGAGCCTCTTTTATGTGTTTTGGACATCAGTTTTCTCCCCCTAGAAGATTAAGTAGCCCATCGCTCCAAATTCGTTCAATGAAAGCATCTTTTTTCTCTCGCCCGCCCTTGGCTTCGACAGCGCTGGGCACTACTAAGATAGAGTGTAGCCACGTGTTTCCGTCCGGCACAACGGCTGGCTCACTGGAGCTGCGGTCTTTGCCGTTTGCCAAGTTACAATGAGACGGAGTATAACGGGCGTTCTAAAAAGAAGAGTGGGAATTTTGGCACCCCGGAAACATTCAGTGGCCCCAGAGCAGCGGTTTTCAAACACCGACATTCCGGAGACCCCTTTCAGACCGGCGGAAGTGATAGGGGACCCCATCCACAAGGGGGGTGCGGTCCGAGGTAACGGTCGATTACAGTGACAAAAGGGTAACCGAGAAAAACTATTTGCGTGCAAACCTATGTTAAAGCTTTCAAACGGAGAGTTATTGGCTCTATCTGGCTTGGCACGCATGGTTTGGTCTATCTAGCTTCACAAGAAAGCTGGCATCAATATTGAAAGAGGTTCTATTGCTCGGCTCGACTGACAATTGAGTGCTTTGCAGACCCTAAAAAAGGCCTTCGAGGTCCCCAAAGAGTTTGTGGGCCTCCATTTGAGAACCTTTGCTCTAGAGTATATACCACTACGCATATGAGCAGACGAAAGGCCACGCCCCGGGATCCGGCCACTCACCGCTCACGGAGGTGGGCAGGACCTTGGAGTGCCGGTGGCGCGACACCAGCTGGTCCACGAGGAGCATGAAGAGGAAGCCCAGCACCAGGGTGACCCCCACCAGGTTGCGGGGGTCCAGCTCGTCCAGTCCTCCGTGGTGCCCTCCGTGGGGCCCCGCCGGGTCTGACTTGAGCGGGGTAGGGCCGCCGCCCCTGTGATCACCGTGCGACGCCCCCGAGTTGTGGTGCAGCAGCTCCTCTGCGTGGACGGGCACGGCGGTCCCTTCATTAAAGGGACATTGACACCCCCCAAAATTTATTTTTTTATTTTTTGCCAGGCAATTTATTATGGTGTCAAAAGACTACCCAATCAATATTTTGCTACAGCGTCACATATATTTTTAATGAAGTAAAAAAGTGCAACTGCTCGAAACTGAAACCGAAACTGGACTGGGGAGGAGGAAGAAACATAGAGGAGGAGAGAGGTGGCGGAAGTTACGTGGCCCTGATACTTTATTTCCCCCCAAACAATGCATTTGCAGTTTGTTAGAAGCCACAAAAAATGGGTATAATATTTCTTTTCTATTTTTAATATTGTGTGCATGCCTTCGATGACCTTCGACTTTGATTATATTTGGTGGTTCTGTCTAAACCATAAAAAGTGGCGTGTGGCCATGGAGAAGAGAGTGAGCGCGACTCGAACCAGCCAGTTCTCGATCGGCTGTTTTCGGTCAAAAAGAAAATGAATTTCGAGCCATGAGTTGTTTTCTGGGTAGTTGGGCTCTCAAATGTAATTTACAAATAAAAAACCTTGTCAGTGTCCCTCTAAACTAGTGGTCACCGGTTAGTCATTCAATCTAACGAAGATCACTGAAATAAATAACCTCGACCTTAGTGAAAGCTTCAGATTTTGACTGACCAGATGGACTTCAGATATTATTTGGTTGGAATGCCATAGCCTGTTGCAGTCAACTGTGGCATGTCTCCTATGCGCTTTCTATACTTTACTATGTAGTGATCACAAACATGGAAGGCACTGGCCAATGTTCTTGGTTCTCCTTCCCAAAGACTTAATGTCTTAAAAGGATGCTGACAGGGTATTTATGCTCGCCAAGGTTTTTATTTTTACATGACATATGAGAGCCCAACTACCCAGAACACAATTTGCGGTTCGAAGTTCATTTTCTTTCCGCCCGGAAACCGCCGATCGAGAGACAGGTGTGAGTCGCGCTTACTCTCTTCTCTGTGGTCACGTGCCGTTTTTTCTGGTTTAGACACAACCACCAAAGATAATAAAACTCGTGGGTCATTGAAGGCACACACTCAATATTAAAAAAAGAAAAAAAAATATGATGATACCCATTTTTCGTGGCTTCTAAAAAAATGCAAATATGTTAATTGAAAAAAAAAAAAGTTGCACAGCCACATGACTTTCAGTACTAACTTTCTCCTCCTCTTTATTTCTTCTCTCTCCCCAGTCCAGTCCAAAAATGAAACAAATGTTTGATGGTGTCAGACAATGCTGACAACACCTACTGCTATCATGTGCTTAGCAGGTGAATCTAATCCCATCCACAAATCCAGCTGACTACACAACACTGGTACATGCTGCTGTCTTTCGGTTGATGAAACTGCTCTTAAATGGTAAATGGATGCAGATTTGAAAAAAATTATATTCTCCACAAGGACAACCACAAATCAATGTGCACGCCGGCAGTGCGCTGCTGCGGTCGTGGTGAAACCTACGCATTTGGGTGGTGTAGAGCGTACTGATGCCTTCTGGAATGATCACGCTGAGGGCCGTACCAACCAGCAGCCGGCTCCAAACACCGACACGAGATGTAGCCGAGCCTGCAACGAAGCCGAGGTTGTAACAGCGATCTCGGCGGGAGAGTTCGCTGCAAAGTGCCAACCAAAGTGGCCTACGAAAATCTGCGAGGTATGCGTGACACGACTGAACCTGAGACGGGGAAGGAAAAGGAAGGCACTTAAAAAAACAAGTACACAGACCGCCTTTGAGTATGTGTCAAGTATTCACCAGCTCACCTACGCACTCGCTTTTCTTTTAAGGATGGCGTATGGTATTTATCTACTTATTTAATGTACCTAGATAACGGCAAACAATGTTCACAAATTTTTTTATAAAAGATAGAAGAAAGTAACGAAACTCTGTGCCCATCCAAATGTGTAAGAGATCATGAATTCTGTCCTTGAATTCAAACGGGTCATCACAAAACATGAGCTGGGGAAGTTTCAACATCGACCGCCTAAAGTATATGCAAAGTAGCAGAAATATGAATGTACGGTCGCTGCGAAGAAGCCCTAGAGGTATAACATGTCGGACTTTGTTGGCTGCAACACACGAACACTTACCGCGCTACCGCTCCGTGCTGGCAGCGTTATATAGTAGCACTCGCGTGTTCCAGCTAACAAATTCCGCCTTGATGTTTGATACAGGGAATCGCTGTGCTAGGGCTATTCCTGCTTTGGTGCTCGCCTAGAAACACGAGCCATTCGCGGTGGGAAATTAACTATACGCTTCAAGAGCACGAAAGCAGCACGTAGGAAGAATTCGGAGAGGGGACTAGGCAAGCACCAGCTTCGTGACAACGCCAGCTTGTACGAAACGCGCAGAGTTGGATCGCGCGATCAGATGTTACCGTTGGGGATAAAGCTGTTTATAAAGTTTCAAACTTAGTTCGCAGTACTCACCTCCGTGAGCGGAAGGGATAGGGGCACCAGGCCACTGATGTAGCTTCCGAGGAACATCGCGCCGGCTAGCGCAAACAGCATAGCGGCGTCCGCCATTCCGTTGACGAGGGCTGAACGGACAGGCGAACTGGCTGTTTCCGGTATCTACCTGCTGATCGAGCACGGACACATGCCGGGCTGCCCGGATTCAGCCGACGGCGCTCGCGGTACAGTCACAGCCGTCGCTGCTCGCTTTGATAACATACGTTACGACGAGAAAGCAGTCGGCCATGAAAACACAGGGTGGACAAGCCGCGTGGAAGGTCGCCGCCCCAGGACGAAACTGGAACTAAACCAAACTAAGTCGTGGCTGATCTTTTAACCGTAAATTAATGTAAATTTCAATAAAAACAACTATATAAATAATAAGTTTAATCAATTGTGTTGAATTTTGTCAAATCAAAAAGTTTCAAATGTTTTGATTACTTGAAACAAAAGTTGACGCCAGTTTGATAACAATTACGCTCTATATGTTTACTATTATTTAACGTAATAGTTTTTAGTGTTTTTGTGCGTTAATCAAACAAATAAACGAGGTGACAATTACCTGTCTTGCTGCCTAATTTGGCCAATTCTTCAAAAACACATAGGCAACCAAAGCATAACCTCGTTCCCATGCGCTTTTGATTGTTTGATTTCCGAGAGACCCTGGGAGGGAGGCTAGTGTTGATCCTGCTGTCTGCCGTTTCTGTGCTGGTTTAGTCGGCGACTGACACTACGTTTAATCCGTCTATTCGACAAGGCCACCAGGCACAGCTACCATAACAATGGTGAGGCTTTTTGGAGTTTACTTTCGCCATTTCACATGGAGTGCATTTCAAGACTCCGCGCAAGCATAGTTCGGGACCATAACCGAACTCCTCTTAAGCCTAACGCGTCCATGCACTCACGAAAATTATCTTTTGTTATGCTATCTTTCTCTGTTTACAGATACTACCATGGTACAATGCTAGAAGATTTAGAAACGTGCTAGACTTAATTGTAATTAAATGCGTTGCTTCATTTTGATGATACTGTCGTTCACGCGCACTAAGTGAATCGGCATGTCGCCGGTTATGCGAAGAGCACATCGATATTCCGGCTTTTAGGACGCTCCTCGTTGTTCGGTTCGCTTAGTCTTGCACAGATCACCACTAAATGTTCTACTGAAGAGCTGATCTATATGGATGCAAAGCCTCCCGAAGCCTGGTTGGGAACAGTAGCGTGTTATTTGAACTTTTTGTTTAAGTGATGACTGAGTTGACGGTTGTAACTTCCATA
>JABSTQ010007255.1:0-39921 GCA_013358835.2 Ixodes persulcatus
CCAAACGAATGCAGTTCTTGCTTGAGGCGAGATTAGCGAGTCCCTCCCACTTTCTTTGTTAATCAAATTATACTTAATTAGCCTAAGTACTCGCAAACAATGCTCGTATAAAATGTCGGATTCAAAGCATAATGACGTCTTAACTCAATTTTTTATTTTTTATTTTGAGCTGTTTCGGGTTAGTTTGTAATCTCCCCGTTCTCGAATAGCTACCAAGGCATCAACGGCCCATAAACAGAAACAAACAAATGAATGACTGAAAATAATTTAGGTTGATTTAATTGGGGTGCATAATGTTTTAAACAACTTGATGCGATAGTATTTGATACAATAAGTAGCGAGTCAAATGATCAACGCTTATTTTTGCGTAGTTTACTCAGTACTGTAAACAACAATAACATAATGGCATGGAAATGCAGTTATGTGCGTACATTTGCGTTTTGAACTGAAATCGCAATTTTCCACGAATAATTCTGGTCGAATTCTGGTTACCTAAAATTTGTGTTTTTTAACCAATTATAGGCATATCTACTACTGCTGAAAAAACAAAAACCGAGCTTATGAAAAAGGCCACTGTTGATATAGTGGCAAGGTCTTCAAAGGACTCGGCTGGATATAATCCATGCATACCTTGAGAAGTCACGGCACACTAACCAATATATAAAGTTGTCTCTTCTCTTCCGGGAACGAGGCAGTCGTACAGGAGCTCTTTCGGCCCGCTCGTTGAAAACGCATAAACAACGCACGCCACTATTTGGATTCAAACACATTGCGTGACCCAACTGCTGCTCTATCAATAAGACCTAAAAACGAATTCGAGCGCATGCTGTCATCGTTAGTGGATCTCAGTTCTGCCCCAAGAAGTAAACATGGTAACGCTCGTCGAGAGGAGCCGCCCAGCGGCAAACGCGTGCGTCTTGGCACGCGTCTGCGTCACTCCTCCCCTACCAGACGCTCTTCTGAACAAAACGCATTCATAACCTGGCAAAAAAAGTGGCATTGTTTGTATCCCTATTAAGTAACCGGGTTATAGTGAACGCGTCGATATTTGTGCCCAAGTATTGGAACATAACTATTAACCGATTCTGATACTTTCAAATCCTTCGTGTATTCATATTAAAGAAACTTAACCATGACTCTGAGTATTCATTCGATTTGATTCCAAATATTGAACATTTTCAAAACTTAAGAACTCTTGACAATCGCTTATTTTTGGGTTGTGTGTATGTTTATTCAGCCTAGAACTTGGTCTGCCTCAACGGGCGACGAGTCTCTCAGCTGTAGATGAGCAATTTAGCCAGTGCAGTACAACCGCTAGCCTGGGTCTTTAACGTGCACCACGCAGTAGTGATACACGACCGCACGCCGGAACGATGCTCATCCAGATCGAAACGGGCAGGGGTGAGGATTGAACCCAGGATCCTGGTTCTGCAGCGCGAGCTTTCGCTCCACGTGCTCCGAGCTGGTGTGCGCTAGACCACTCGGCCACCGATCCCCCCAGTCGCTTACGCAGTGTTGCCCGAATGTGCAATTTAGCTTCTTCACTAAACGTTTCATATGTTACACCCACGTAAGTCTATACTGAATTTTCTGCGTTCTTTCTCTGAGGATCCGGAAAGGCTGTCGAGTTTGCTTCGCAAGGTTCTGGTTAAAAAATTGGGTAGTCCGGTGTCAATCCAGAGTACAGTCACAGCGGTAGCTACTACACGTCGTGGCGAATTCGTTCGGCCTCGGCTTGGCGTTCACTCACCGTGTCGTGCGTTAGCAATCGCTTTTCAAACAAAAATTGACGTTGACTATTTTGTTCCGAACGCTTTGTTTCTTCTTTGTTCCGGAGCAAGTGAATGCGCTCCATCCGGCACGAGCTCTTGCCATTGACAGTGTTAATACTAAATTTTATTATCCGCTTTTTGTTTTCACCCGTGGGTGTTTTTTTTTTACGCTTCATAACTTTCTTTCTATGCATCCTACAATTATAAAGTTAATGTCAAATTAAAGAGCTGTTTTTCAAAGATACTTCAGTGAGAATTCGGTTGGATATAACGAATTAAAAAAGTGAGCATCGAACTGCACAGATAATGTATATTTTAAAATAAAAAAATAAAGTTTAAAATGGTATGATTATATGGTGCTATAAAAACGGAATCATGTCAACTAATCAAAATCACGAGATATTAAATTATTGAACATCCTTCGATATTACATTTTACAGAACTTTCATATTGATATATTACACGTTAAGAATGTTATTAGACCTCAAACTTTTCCCATTCAGTTAAGGCAAATTGCAGTTTCTTAATGTGAAATACAGACGGCGACACGTGTTCAAGAATAGCTCTATTTGCATTTTTCGTCGTGTGCCGTTTGAAACGCCATTTGAAAGACAGAAAAAGCGCCAAATGTCAGGGTGTCAGATGCCTGGATCAATACCACCTAGAATACAAGGCCTGCGCATGACGTTTTGTTAGTAGATCCCCGACCCGCCCCAAGCGGCAAACAGGCTGAAGCTTGACGAGAGTATGGGCCGCGTCGCAACTACGTCGCATTCACCTGCGGCCAACGCCTGCGGCCACAGCTGTGTGCGTGACTGTTGAGCGCGAGCTGATTGCGAGCTTCCAGTTCATTTGCAACGCGCACGCGAACACTCCCTCGACCACAAGCGCGAGCTACCACGCGCTCCTTGCTTTGAGACGAGCATTTCTAGCGCGCGCGCTCGTTCTGCGGAAGAACGCTTCAAAGCAGCGACCCGGAGTATAAACAGCGCCCTCGAAAATGGCGTCCAGTGCCAGCGTCCAGCGTCCAGCGAAGGGCTTTGCAGCCCTTCGCACAGCAGTAAGGCATTTTCACTCATGCATTTGACGCTCCACGTGAACGTCTAACTTCATCGTATGCTATAGCAACAGACACTCGGCGTGAGCATCTGTTTCATTATCTCCTACACAAACCACTGAAGCAGGCGATGGAGCAGACGATGTCGCAGATGATGTAGCAGACGACGGTGCTCATCCGGGCTACCTAGGGGGCGCTGAGGGGATCTACTAGTGATGACGTTTAGAGGAGGAAACGCGCAGGCCTTGTGTTCTAGGTGGTATTGCCTGGATGCCCGCAGTGAGCGAGCCAGAGATGTCAGAACAGCAAGCGCGAGGCTGCGGGTGCAGCACAGCTGTACCACAGCTGCTTTTGCGCGCGTTATAATGTGCGTCGGTACACATGCCTGACGCAATCCAAACTAAATGGGGGCTATGAATAGGGATTCCGCCATTTGGGATTCCGCCACGTATGCGAAAACACTTGAATGTTTTTATCGCTTGCGAAAATCATTTTCGCAATCGAACTATGCTTGTCGGTATGGTTCGACTATATTTTGTTTCAAAAACCACCTCAGTGGCTCTTAAGTGGCAATGATATTAAAACAAAACACAGGACATTAAAACGTCTCAGTGTCTCTGAGCCAACGCGCTGGCCCATAAACCCATATTTGTTGCGTTTAAATATTGGATGATGTACCCGCAATCTGACAGAGGCCAATCTGAGATTTCGGTTGCACGTCAAAAGATCTCTAGTTAGTCAAAATAAAGCCGCAATATCTTTTTTTATTGGGGCGTGTTAAGTGATTTTTGTTGTTTTGGCTTGTAAAACCCTAAGATCTGAATATTTACTTTGATTTACCTTAGTTTGGAGCGCAGCCAACGCTACGGGCTGATGAAGCCACTGAAGCAGCGCCAAGAGCGCGAGGTCAAGCAGTTCTTTCTCTTTCTGTGCCTGTGCGGTCGGGCTAAACTAGAGCCACTAAATAAGCTACGCTTCATATACATCTTGGTGCTTAAAATGATGGTTGTCAGTTATTTTAAGTTTTATTTGAAATCACAGGAAACGCTTTTACGTCCTCCACAAATGCTTAAACAGTTGGCGACAAAGCAAAGCAATATTACGTGAACTTCCTAACACCGAAATTAATGCTGAGGAAGTCGCACTTTTGAATCATGACGATCGGCAGGTGCGTTTGATTTGTACTAACCACAAAGATGGCGGCGCCCACAACAATATCGGGGAAAAGAGTGCTGATAGTATAATCGTTGCTCATTTGGTTTAGCTCACAGCCTAAACCAAGTGCGGTGGAGGATCGTTGACCGAGTGTGTTGTGGCATCGCAGATCAGAGCACAGGGAGAAATGCGCGACTGCGAGTTTCGTTCAAAGCACAGGGATCACTCTGCAGAACGTCGCCGTCGCCGTAACCGCGCGGTGCATTATGGGACATTTCCCATAATGCAACGAGCGGGGAGGAGGAGGAGGGAGAGGAGAAGGAACGAGGAGTAAGGAGGAGGAGGGAAGAGGAAGAGGGAGGAAGAGGGGAGCGAGGATGTTGGAGGAGGAGAATGGTGGAGGGGAGGACGAGGAGGAGGAAGAGGAGGAGTAGCAGGAAGGATGAGAAGGTTAGGAGGTGGGAGGAGGGTTATACCCTCCCCTTAGTAGCCTTCCCTGCTCCGAAAGTTAAACGAAAAAGACAAAAAAATAGACGCACCTAATAAAAAGAAATGAAATAATAGAATTGCATATAATTGTGTTTTAAAAGGCTGGAGCGCACCAAATGCTATAAAAGCGAGCTCCATGCTTCGAACGGTGCGCTTGTTCACTGGAAGAGTAGTTCAGGGCAGCATGCTCACTCTTGCATGTTCCAGCCGCTTCGCTTGTACGATAAAACGAAATACTTTACTGGTAATGTAATTAGTGAAACAAAGCTTACCTTCTGCATATTTGCATAGACCTCAGTCTTCAAGTGATTACACACTATAGTCGGTGACAGGTCAAGATCGAAGTGGAAGCTCCTCCCACCTCTTTCCACTTTGACAGGGCGAACGGTGGAGAGGAGGCGACCTCCTCTCCACCGTTCACTCTGCTAAAGTGGAAAGAAGTGGGAGGAGCTTCCACTTCGTTCTTGGCCTGTCACCGACTATAGTTTATTATCATTGTTTTCGTTTCCCACTGCGATTCAGCTCGTGTTCTTTTGAGTGCTACATGCATTAGAAACCAAGGTAACCCGGAGCATTCTATTTCGCGGATTGTAAAAACAAACTATGCCACTTTTTAGGTGTGCCACAACCAAACAAAACATTCGACACTTCACATGTGGCCACTTGTGTGAGTAAACAATGTTTTTTGTCAAGAACAATTGCGATTGTACGAAATGACATTGGAAAAACTCGTTCTGAGCACGCAACCGTTGGCACGCAGTGAATACTCATAATCGACGCCAAGATGATTGGTAGCTGTCAGCAGGTCGAGTTTTTATATCACCCAGAGTTAGAATGTTTTCTTCTTTCTGATGTAAGCAATCAGGAAGCAACACACCACATCTGAGGGTAATAAAGTACTATGAACATTCAACATAACGGCCTGAGCAGTATATGTGTACAAGCTTTAGCTTTCGATGAACCCTTAACTTTCGATACGCTCGACGCTGGTGTAAATGTAGCTCTGTTTCAGCCTTAATCAGCGTACCAAGTGCGTGCTTAATCTATATATTTTATAAAACGTCAAACTCTACCCGTTTGCAACTTTTTCATTTTTGCACACCACTTCTTGCGCTCATAAATAAAAAAAAATTAAGACTGGTACATTGCTTATACTCTGTGCAAAAGCTATCCACAGACCCAGATTCTTTGCCTGGCCAGTCACTAAATTTATCACTGAATTCGTACTAAAATTAATTCGTATCATTTATTGCTGCAAGTTAATTTTTAACCTTGGCATTTATTTATTATGACTCCCGCACCACTCCTGCTTTGGGTGCACCAAACTCAATATCTAAACCTGAGTGTCATTTTTTGTGTTTTCCATTTTCGCGGTTTTGGTGACTATAAACACCCAGCTACCTAAATGAGACACCTGACCGCTCAAAAATAGTTTATTTGTACCGATTTTTGAGATATTTAATTCCTCTAGCTAAAATTTTGGGAACTCAAGTTTATCACGTCATCACGTTTTCCTGGAAATCCACAAAGAACTAAACACATGCACGACAAAAGGGCCGGCCCGTCATATAAATCTCATAACATTGAAATATGTGTGATCGGCATCTGAAATCCCCGCGGGGTGATAACGGCGCGCATGGAGTTATATATTTTTCAACGCGTCGGTTGTTTTGTTGTGCATGTGTCTTGCCATTTGGCAGAGGACGATTTTCGCGTTTTGTTCCGCCCACATTTGCTGGAGACGTGAGCTCGGAGCGTAGGCAACTGGCCTCCTTGCACGAGAACTGGCGCAGCCATGCGCGTTCCAAAGAAAGCTCGTGCAGAGAAAAACAGACGAAGGACTAGGGAGATCAAATTCGGGATATAGAAAAATACTCCACTGTATCGAAGCACCACCACACACGATTTCTCGCCTTGATGTACAAGCCTGTATGTATGTATGTATGCATGTATATTTGCGGCGCAATCTCTTTGTATCGAGAGTCTTGTAAGACACGCCAATAAAACAAAAAAAGAAAAACAAAATAAAAAAGACAACGAAAGAGAAGTGGCTAGCTCGTGTGTCCAAAGTTCGCCAACCGTCACTTTCGCACAGTCAAAGTTAATCAGTTCACATGACACCGTCGTTTTAAGTGAGTTTTCGCCCCTCCCGCCAAAAGGTAGAGCAGCGGCTACTGGAAATCTTGGTCACCTTGGTCATCTTGGTCATCTTGGTCACGCCCCCGATTTTTGAGTCGAGTCGGCCACCATGCCTCGAGCCTCCGCTTGGAGCATATTACATGGGTGTGTTCGTTGGTGAAACCAAGTGCCTGCTCCAAACGGGCACCCACGACAGGCGTTGGGTGTAAAGCCCTGCACGCAAGCAGCAAGTGGTCGATTGTCTCTTCGCCCGCTCCACACGCACTGCATACCGTGTCAGTCACGCTACTATCGTACTTGCTTCGGTATAGGCGGGTACGTAGCGCACCACCACGGGCCTCCATAAGCAGTCGACTGCCCAGTGCGTTCCCGCAGAAAGTCACCGGGGCAATCTCCGTCTTCAGAGACGCGTACGTGTGCATGGAAGGGTGTTGTAACATGCCGCTCATCCAACGGTCCCTCTCAACCCTCTTCACTTCCTCCCGCTCTGTTTTTATCCACTCCTTTTCTGTTTGAGGTTCAGTGGCCGAGCTGAAGATCTTAAACTTTGTCCCAAGACGAGTGACTCGCTTCCTCCCCGTTGAGTTGATATGCTTCAGGTGAATGTACATAAAAACTCGCCTAGCCCACCGGTCTCCGTCCACGTACCGGAGACGTGTGTAGTACTGAAGCTTGCTGTTTGCCTCCCGCGCTTCAAAGGAAGACCAGCCGACGTCGCCTTCTACCAGTTCTTTGGCTACTTGTTCATGACACCCTAGTGCCTGTCGTCCAACTTCCCTTTGGCGCCGCTCAAGATATGTGCGTAGCTCACTAGGAACACATATGACTGCGTTTCCAAAAGTCAGCCCGGGCACAGCTACAGCCTTCGATAGTTCTCGGGTGACAATGTACCGGTCACAGCTCCATAGGCTCCGCCTTTGCAGCATGTTCCGCTTACTAACTGAGGACTTCCTGGTACTCAGGGCAGGGTACTCAGGGGAGGGCATACTCCTCCTCATCGTCCTCCTCCTCCTCCCCTCATCCTTCAATCTCCTCCGGAGGGGGGGTCACGTGACCTAGAGGGGAGCGGGGGGGGGGTCACGTGACCTCGGGGGGGGGGGTCACCTGACCGGGGGGTCATGTGGCCTCGAAGGGGGAGGTCACGTGACCTCGGGGGGGGGCTCGCGCGGTGCATGTCCCAACATGCACCGCTCGGGGGGGGGGGGGGGAGGGGGCTCGCGCGGTGCATGTTTCAACATGCACCGCGCGGTTACGCCGACGGCGACGGCGACGGCGACACCGACGGCGACGCCGATGCCGCTCAAGCCGGAAACGGGCGCCTAAGAGCTGCGCTCTAAAAAAATGAAAGCCGTTTACAACTCCCTGTAACGCCGAATTAGAGCGCAGCTCTTGAGGAGGAGGAGGTGAAGGTACGTAGAGGGGGCAATGCCCCTCCTGCTCTCCTGCCCTCCCGCATTTAGGGGAAAATGTTCCGCTAGATCTAGCGGGGAAAATTTTCCGCTAGATTTAGCGGGGAAAATGTTCCGCTAGATTTAGCCGGAAAAATTTTTCGCTAGATTTAGCGGGGAACTTTTCCGCTAAATTTAGCGGGAAAAAATTTCCGCTAGATTTAGCGGGGAAATTTTCCGCTAAATTTAGCGGGGAAATTTTTCCGCTAAATTTAGTGAGCAAATTTACCCATGATGCACCGCGTGGTTACGCCGACGCCGACGCCGACGCCGACGCCGACGCCGACGACGACGCCAACGCCGACGCCGCTCAAGCCGGAAACGGACGCCTAAGAGCTGCGCTCTAAAACGCTACCTTGGTGCCGCCTTCCGATTCAAAGGGTTCAGTGACATCCATCCATCCATCCATCCGTCCATCCATCCATTCATCCATCAATCCATCCATTCATGAGCTAAATAATGAGAGCTGCAGTTGTGGTTGTCCTCCTAGCGGTCCTTCAGCGCATTTTGGTTTGTTCCCTGGTCTCTCACCGCTGCTACTCAGCAGCGCGCGTGTGCGCCTCCCCAGAACTGCCCTGAAAGTACACGACTAGTGTCACCAGCGCGCCCAGTAGAGTAAACTGATCAATACCGCCTTTTCCTATGGGAGGCTGCGCGACATGGCGAGCCGTGACTTGTTTTTGATCGAGCGGCCGTGACACTTGTAACCTCAAGTCAGTTCCGATTACTACAAAATACCCCAGAACACTTTTTCAGAGCGCAGCTCTTAACCGCCCGTTTCCGGCTTGAGCGGCGTCGCCGTCGCCGTCACCGTCGCCATTGGCGTAAGCGCGTTGCATCATGGGCCGTTTCCCATAATGACGTCACACGTGGCTTCACGTGTGTCGTCACGAGTGACGTCACTAGGGTCGACGTCACAAGTGATGTCACGATGGTCACTCGTGGAGGTCACTCGTGAAGGTGCCGACCTTCAAAGTGAAGGTCGGGACCTTCACAGTGAAGGTCCCGTGAAAGTCACGACCTTCACGAGTGACGCCACGAGGGAGGAGGGAGGGAGGGGGAGGAAGGGGGAGGAGCAGGGGAGGCGAATGAGAGGAGGATAGAGGAGGGGCAGAGGGAGGAGAAGGAGGGAGGGGGAGGAGGAGGAGAGGGTACGGAGGATGAGGAGGAGGGGCATACCCTTCTCTCCGTGCCCTCCCCTCCTCCGTCGCAAGAGCTGCGCTCTAATTCGGCATTACAGGGAGTTGTAAACGTCTCATTTTTTTGTTTCATTCAAGGACATTTAAGAAAATATTTTTTTTAGCCCTTGGTGAAACTCTGAGTAATAGTTTGAAAGTTTATTGTAGCATTTATGGTGTGCTTTTTATATCATCAACGTCGGAAATATTCAAAATAAATTTAACCATTTTTATAAAAAGCACAGGGAACTGTTTGATGTACACACGCTGCTTTTATTTTCGACATCTACAGTGTCGTTCTAGCCTGCATACAGCATTTTGAAGTTTACATGAAGGTATACGATATATTTACGTGAAGAAAATTTTGGCACTCAACACTTCTCAATTTGGACAGCTTGTTGACACCTATTCTGACTCGGACATCTGAAAGGACAGCTAGTTTAAAAGTTGGTAGACATTTCCATATAGTTTGCTTTCACGGTTCAATAACGTTTCTTAGGCATGCTTGTAAAAACTCTAGCAATATTTGTTCCTGAAATACAAAGAAATCATAATAATAAAAACAAATGTCTTTAGTTTGCCAACAGTATACAGTTCGATGGTGAAAAGGAAAGCAAGCTGTAAGACAGCTTGACTAGTCCCAAGCCACCTAAATAGCAGTTGAGACACGGGCGACAAAATTACTTATTCATGATTATGAAATAAAAAAAAAAAAACACGAAATGAGATTCTGTACACCAGAGAAAATTTATTATACAATTATTTTATGCAAAGTCATTATGAACAGACTAGAACATTAGCAGACAAATCGTGCTAAAAACAACTTCTACCCCTAAATATTAACCCGTTTCTTCTATTAGTTTTGGTTTTAGGTGAGAAAATTAATAGTTATATTCTATCATGTTTGGTTTGAGATGAGTATGATTAATTCGCGGAAGCTGCTTACCGACACATCGTTAAGCATCCAACTTGATGCTTTCGAAAGTCCACGCCATTGGTGGTTGCTCGATTAAAATATCCCGAGGACACCTAAGCCCTTCTTATGGGTGTGAATGCGAAGGAATGAATGTCGTTCTTCCGCTCCCTTAGTTTGTCTGCGGCATAGTGGCGTGGACGGCCACGTTTCGCTACTGCCGAGGTAGCGGCCGACGGCCGAGCGGCCGTTCTCGTGAAGTGGCCGCGCCGCGCTGAGCTCGGCCGCGCAGCCTCTCCGGAATTGGGCCGTGTGGGCTCTGCTGCCAGCCCCGCACATCTTACCGGCGGCCGGGCCGCTGCGTGCGCTGCGCCGCCATGAAGCTGGTTTCTCTGATAACGTTCCTTGGAACTACGCCGCGGGAGAGCCAATGGGACCCTCGTCCTTTGAAAATATGACGCGCGCCAACCAATGGGAGCCTATCCATCAGATTCGTGCTATAGACGACAGGCTTCGCTCCATTGGGTCAAGTGAAGGTGCCTTTTGGCGCGGACACCACATGAGGACACCACCCACTCGACCTCAAGAGCAATGACCCCGATGGTTTAAATAAATGTTTTCTCTCTCTCTTGGCGCGGCTTCAAAAGCTGATGACTTCGGTTCGCTCCATGAGACAGTTAATGCTTTCGCATTAAAACATTTAGCTCAAGTTCCACAATGGCCGCTTGAATGGTCGCTGCAGCCTCATCTAACGTCAGACGTATTACAATAAATGCGCCATGGTTTTGCCTGTACTCCTATTACGTGACAGAAATGTTTCCTCAACAGATGCATACAAGGACCAGAATTTTATCAATCATAGAAAAAAACACACACTGAAACCAATCGAATATCACATTTTTTTCAGAAACAAAAATCATACTTGATATATGTTTTTTATACAAGGCAATATACGTTCAATATATGAAGTGCGAAATGTATATACTTCTAGTGTATTTCCGGTTTTCAAGGTGCTCTATTTCCGGATATGAACTCCACCGCTGCCGCATATCCAGTCTGGCCATCCGTATGTGTACATTCAAAGAATATGTGTATACCTTTCGTTATCTCGAAATACAGTTTATGTATTAATTCCGAAGTATGTTACGTTTTTTAGGCAATTTTTAAACTACGAACCGATTTTGTACTATGTGCTGCCAAAGAGAAGAATTTTTAGTTCTAGAGCGCAGCTCTTATAGGCGCCCGTTTCCGCGTATAGCGGCGTCGCCATCGCCGTCGGCGTAACCCCAATAAATTTAGCGGTAAAACTGACGTCACATGACCTCAACACCAATTCAGTTTCCGCGCTAAACTTAGCGGGGAAAATGACGTCACATGACTTCGTGTCCCGTCACTCATGAACAAATTCAGTTTCTCCTCTAGATTTAGCGGGGAAATTGACGTCACGTGACCTCAACACCAATTTAGCTTCCACGCTAAATTTCGCGGAAAAAATGACGTCACGACTTTGTGTCACGTCACCAATGAACAAATTCAGCCGCAGGAAGAGAGGAGGAGGAAAGGAGAAGGAGGAGGAGGAGGGGCGGAGGTTGAAGGCAAGAGGAGGAAGAGGAGAAGAGGAGAGGAGGAGGGAAGAGTATGGAGAACAAGGAGGGGAATACTTTCCCCTCCATACCCTCCTCCTCACCTCCTCCTCAAGAGCTGCGCTCTAGTTTCGTATTACAGATATTTGGAAACATCTCGCATTTTTTCATAATATACTAACAAAAAAATGTAAAAAGTGAGCGTTACACTTTTTCTCAACCGCAGTAGAAATCTAATTCATGGCTCGTCATCTGTATGGAGTTGCTTGTATCCCCGTAATGTACTGCAACATATACAATTGGTGGACATACAATCGACTAAATGTTTAGGACTTTTTTGATACAAGATATCAGTCTTTTCAGGTTTACCGGAAGTTTAACTAAACCATAATAACGTCATGCCTACAGACATATCTGAAACGAAGCAAACATTTGCCTGACCGAGATTTCACTTCAATAGATGCGGTAAGATAACTTTTTTTTTTTTTTGGGAGGGGGGGGGGGGGGGGGGGGGCTAATAGAATGTCTAAATTGGTGGGTGTTTGTATAAAGGACGTGTGCTGTTCAGTGTGTATTTATCGCTACAATTTGTCATTGTGTGCGAATTAATTTCACTGAAATGAAAGTCGGGCTTATTTGCATCTTTGATATTATGAACTCACACAGGACTGGACGCAGATGCTTAGAAAACTATTTGAGATTACAAATACCAAGATAGATGTCTTATAGAGTCAAATTACTGATTCGGATATACATTTCACTTTTGTGTGACGGGAAATGCCAGAGACACCTTTTCATAAACGGTAATAGGGTATCAAGAAATAGAAAAAGAGATACATACCGAAATGCAATCTTTCCTGAACCGTGGTTGTTGCGGAGGGTGCAGTTCATCGCAAACGCCAAAGGGAGTCCTCGTATTTTTTTTACATTCATGCCTCACCCCTTACCACGAACTCTTTAACGATCCATGGCTACAATCTCGAATGCCTATAAACATGTATTATCACTTCCAGTTAGCGACATAGTAGTGGAGGGCGACGACTGGTTGCCATGCTTCACAATACGGATCTGCCCTAAATGGGCCATGATTTGCCTCATGTCCCTTTTGCAACATTATGCTTTTTCGATGCTGCATTTGAGTTCGTGGGATGTCTGCCTTCTCACGTCTTCCCAGTGTTATAAGTATAAGGTTTTGTGTTCAGGTAAATACAGATAAACTCCGAAAATTAATCAAGAGCTGGTTTTATCAGACTAAGAGAAGAACAAAAATCTCCGAGTTAGAGGAGTTCCTCAATAAAAAAAAATCATTACTTAGAACTTTGTTTTGTGTTGACCGGGAACGCAACCCGCACTGCTCAAAAGCCTTCCACATTGTTAATGTACAGTCTTCGAGGCTAATGCTTATTTTTTTAATTTTTAACTACAGTTTGTTTTTCTTATTTTCTTTTGTCATTTGCTTTGAATCGTTTTCTAAGTATACGTGTCACTCCCGTATTCCTTAGAGGTTAAGCAGTACCATGCCCGTGTCCTATTTTGATTAAAATTATCAAGAAAAATCCCGATCTTTGGCCCGACACCTACATTTGAAATAAAAAAACAGCAAAATTTGATAAAAAAATTTAGAATATGAAGAAAAGAAAATTTTTGAAAACACAGCACACTTGTTATCACATGGCGGCCATGTCCTTTACGATTCTTGGACACAAATCTTTAAATTGGATCACGCCGAAGGACCTGCCTGCATAGGGACCCTAGTCTCTGCGGAACCTACAGGAAACAATGGGGATCCAGTGACCGATATTGAAAGGGGCCCTGCCTTTTTACCTTTATGTTTGCTTCTTTTTCATTCGATATTGGCGACTTGCGATCCACCGGGCTGCCATGCTTCCACCTGAAGATGAGGTTGTGCAGCGGGCTCATATAACAAATGTTGGTACACTCTAAAGAAAAAAGGGTGTAAAAGGGTGTATCGTTAGACCCTTTGTCCCATATAATACACCCTGAAACTTCATTTCAACGTACAGAGCCCCGTAGTCGAACAGACGTCCCCAAATGTTACGAGGGGCTTGATAACGGTGCGATATAACTTTTTAAATAGCTAAAGTACGTATCAAAGACTACATAAAGAAAACACCGAGTTTTTTACAGTAGGGCCAAGAAAACTCCGATTATGTTTTTTGTAGTCAGTAAAACGTACAATAGCTACTTTAATAAGTTGTACCACACGACTATCAAGCCCCTCGTAAAATTTCGGGCCGTCTGTTCGACTGTAGGGCGCTGTACGTCGAATTGAAATTTTTGGGTGTATTATATGGGACAAAGGGTGTAACAATGCACCCTTTTACACCATTTTTACTTGAGAGTGTACACCTCGCATTGAAACAATCGTTTCCATTGTATAATAGTGAAAGCAAGGTAATTAGTTTTTTTACGGCACATGTAAAGAGATGCGTTGTCCTGGAAGTGTATTCTGATACTATAGATACGCCGTAAATAAATTTGCTGCTGTGACAGAAATACATTTCATAAATGTATTTCTATGCCGAGATATTAATTCATCTTGGTACCGAAGTAGAAACGTATCTTGATCGTATTTCGAGATACCATAAAGGCACATTTTGATCGGTATAATTCCCAGGCCTGAAATCTTCGAAGCTTTTCGATTTTATAAAATAGTATTTCCTTCCCATGAACAAAAAGCAGGAAATAGTTGCGGTATTTCGAACCTAAGAAATCGTCTTCAATGAGTAGCTGCTGAAAACGTTCAAACCTGTCTTCTTAGGGACAAGGCCTTGAAAGTATAAAAGCCTACAATCATATATCAACTTCGGAGTAGTCAAAAAGCACACATGAAGCAAACAGTAGCCAAAAAGCACACACACACACATACACTAAAATAAATGAGTAACTATTGATTCAATATGCTAGCGTATGTTTAAACCTCATCGTTATTGTGATTTTTTGGCTTATATATACCACAATCACCCACCCCAACCCCAAGAAAAGTAGAAATAAAAGTTTAGTGAAAGTGAAATATTTAGGGGAGGGGAAGTTCCTGTAACAAGCGGAAAGCGCAACATCAGTTCAATATTATCCTCCTGAGACCCAAGAAAAAACTATTTTGAAATCAAAAAATGTTTTTATTGAACTTTGTTGAGTACATGGCCCACACATTTTTGACGCGCGTTTTAACTTTTTGCCACATTTGGATCAAATGGTACTGAATGTGCAACAGATTGCACAGAAGGACTAAGTTTATATAGAAAAGGAGGGTGCATGACAAACAAGACTACCTCAAAACCTTTCCCGTGAACCATAAATTAACACGTTGCTCTCATTAATTGCACGAATGCGGTTCCTCGACTATCGTAGTATAGCTTACTTCTGGTGAAAGTTCTTGAAAAAGTTTCGAGCGACCGTCAGGCACAGAAATACCTGGCAGGTGCAGCAACGAAACTTTGTTCTCCGCGAACAACCAGGATTTCTGCACCTGCTGGCAAATTTTTGGTCAACGAGTTCAGGCATGTGGGAAGCAGCGTACAGCCGGTGATTGCAGGGGCACTACTGCAGGCTTTCGAACTTGCACGGTGACACACTCGTCATCAGAGAGGGCTTTCGTTTTGTCTGCAGGTAGGAGGTAGTGCGACACCTGAAACTTGAATTCCAGCAGTTGCATGACCTTCTTTCATAGATAATGGATTTTAACTTGGTCCGCTTTGTAGAGGAACCAGGAATTGACAACTCCTGCATCGATCATAAAGATGATGGTCCGAACAGTCCATTTCCTTGTCCGCCTTGTCGTTGGATAGAAACTCAACATTCTGTCGCACAACTCGGCACCCCCAATGAAAGTGTTGTACTGAGCAACAATTACTGGTCTCGTGACTTTGATTTTCTTCCTGTCTTTCTTTGAGAAGCGTGTGCATTCAACAGTGGGTTGTATGTCAACATGGGTGGGTGCCAACATGATCGGCTTGTTATCATACCACTTCGCGAGAACCAAATCAGAATCGTCACCGTTTGATGCAATCTTTTCTAGGAGAGCAGCAGCTGAGGATACACCAGAATCTAAACAAGTGCATTGTTTATGTTCATTTACCCTGGTAATGGCAGGAAGGCCAGTCTGACGCTTAAGCACAACATGAATGTCAGCAGTGAACGTGGTCCCCATGTGCAACATGTTGAACATCGGAGTACAAGCAAAAATGTTGCAAAAACGAAAGCCATTAATATCCAACCACCTACATCAGAGATGACAGGGACCTTTTATGAGTCCTAAAAACGCGAGATTAAAAAAAAGGCTACTATTTTACAAACTCCACGAGCTACTTACCTTGGCGTGGATGATAGAACGACTTCGGCGAGAAAGTCGCCATTTTTGTTGTTCGGTTCCATCAATTCCTGCGCCTCTAGTTGCATGACACGCCACCAGACGGCGGCACTTGAATTCTACTCTTCAATGCACATGCGGTCTTCCTTCTGTTTTTCTGGAATCCTAATTACTTGGACTGAGAACCTCGATGCGCAATAAGAGAGTTTGGCTCAGACAATAATGTATAGCAGGCAATATAATTTATTTGGAGTTCACATTCCACACAAAATATGCGAATACAATCGCAGTCTGCATTCTGGACTGTTTCTCCTTGTCGACGTTTGAAAAACCCAGGATACAGCTTCCTATTTCTGTGCGTGGAAAGAAAAAAACAAGTGATTACAGCAATTATATCAGCTCGTAGTAATACATTTAAAACACTAGTTAGAGTAAAAATACCGCCATCTCATTTCTTCAATTAAATGTTATGTCACGCTTCGGGGCATAATAAAGGTTTCGATAAAGGCAGTGCTCATGAAAACTGGAAACAAAATAAATCATTAAATTAAGAATAATCCTTCTCCAAATCAAGAGCGAGTGAATGTATACATAAGAAAGGCATAGCAAAGCGATAGAATAGCTTACACTTCTTCTTGCGGAGGAGGGTGGCGTAGTCTCCATAGGTGCCAAGACCATAACCGTAGTTCAGGCCGTAGCTGGAGAGACCATGTCCGTAGCCGAAGTGTCCGAGACCGTATCCGAGGTGTCCAACGCCGTAGCCGTAACCGAAGGCTGGAGCATGAGCAACGGTGGTGATGGCAGGAGCAGCGTGGTAGGCAGTGGCAACCTTGGTGACAGCTGGGGCAACAGCGTAGGAGGCGACTGGGGCAACGGCGTAAGAGGCAACAGCTGGGGCATGGTGGACAGTAGAAACCCTGGCCACAGCTGGGGCAGCAGCATAGGTGGCGACTGGGGCAACGGCGTAGGAGGCAACAGCTGGGGCATGGTGAACGGTGGACACCTTGGTAACAGCTGGAGCAGCAGCGTAGGTGGCCACTGGAGCAACGGCGTAAGAGGCAACAGCTGGGGCATGGTGCACAGTAGAGACTTTGGTCACAGCTGGAGCAGCGACGGCATAACCACTGAGGCCAGAGTGCGCAAAGCCGAGACCATGACCGTAGCCGAGGCCGCTACCGTAACCGAGGCCGTAGCCGTAGCCGAGGCCGTAGCCAAGACCGTAGCCAGAACCAAGGCCGTATCCGTAGCCAAGGCCAGAGTAGCCGAGACCGCCATAGCCAAGGCCTCCATAGCCAAGGCTTCCATAGCCAAAGCCTCCGAAGCCAAGGCCTCCGTGGACGTTGCCAGCGAAGGCACTGCTGGTCAAAGCCAGAAGGAGGCAGGCAGTGAGCTGGAAACATAGAAACTTTGACCTTAGTTCAATATCTGCAGTAACTTAGAGATTTAATGCGATCAACATCGTGCAATATTTAAACTTTATAAAATATTAATTGTACAAACGTCAGGATTGCACAAATATGGTAATTTCAGCATGCACTAACCCCAAACATTATGATCAGCAACCTATTACCGCGCATATCCATATTGGCCACGCAAAACATTTGCACTTCATCTTGACAAGAATCCTATAAATACATGGTCATTGCCTTGAATAAGATTGTACCATATTTATCAGGACAGGTCGCAAAATTCTTATAGATCACGACAAGGTGGTTTGTCAGCTCCGAGCTGAAGACACATCACAGACCAGATGTACTCGATAGGACTGACATTTAACGTGTTAGATGGTCAAGTCACCAACTGGAGTTCATCATGATGATCCTCAATCCAATGTAGCACAATTCTGGCCTAGTGACGTGGAGTCGTTTTGTCAGTGACCATCTCAACCGTGAGCGATGTTACAAATATGGTGCTGCTTTCGCACTAATATTGTTCTCCATATTGTTGCTAAACTTTCAAAGGAGCGTATCTCTTACTAAGAAGTAACGGTACACACAGTAATTATTTGTGACAGTCTATAAAACAGCGTCCCCATAGGCTCCCAGGAGCCATGTTCTCGCTTCCCCGCATAGCTTCCCCACTGTGCGCATGCGCGTCTCCGTGGCAACAGCATCGGCTCTTGCGAAAAAAACAAACAAACAAAAACAATTAGAATACAAAAAAAACACAGAATGAACCTTTTTTGTCTTTGGAAACGTTTTAAAAACGTTCTATGCGGCTATTTTCATCCCAGTTAAACCAAAAAGAAAATATAAACGCTTTCAAAGCACGTTTCGAAGCATGCAAAGGGGAAGGACGCCAGGACAACGGTCAAAAGCCGCATGGCCAGTGCATCAACAATGGCGGCGCTCGAGTCAGCGCTGACTTCTACGACGTGCTGGAACAGAGGCTACGATCGCTATAAAGTGAGCTCCAACCCTTAAACATGGCCCCTCCTGCAATTTTTGATGCTACGATTGTCTGTGGATACCTCCCCCTGCGTTCCGAAACAGTAAGAGCGTCGCTAACGCTGGACATCGGCGATGCAGCAGACGCCGCCATCTTGTCCGCGCGTCTTTTGCTCCCGCACTGTTGCTCCCGCGCGCCTCTCACTGCTTTTGCTCCCCGCGCAGCTCTGTTAGTCCCGGTCGTGTGCAGTTAGGCCTCAGCGTTTGCGCACGGTACGCAGCTCGAACCAGATGGTCTCTTCGGGGAGCAAATGGGAGTTCAGAGGACCAAATGCTGCCGTTAGTCCTTTGAGACCATCTTTTTTCTTAGAGTGTAGGACTGACATTTAACGTGTTAGATGGTCAAGTCACCAACTGGAGTTCATCATGATGATCCTCAATCCAATGTAGCACAATTCTGGCCTAGTGACGTGGAGCTTAGTCTTTTTTAAAGATTCCTGTTCCAGTGGACAAGACAATCAACGAATGGGTGTAGCTGATTAGCAGTGATCTTGACATCAGGTGCTGCCCTTTTTCAAAGTTGCTTAAATCGGTAACCTTGCAATTATACGCATACGTAGTCAGCATTAGGGTACGTCTCTACCACTGGCAGCCGGTATCCACCATCCACGTCAGAATAAGGTATATACCGAGCATGTCGTGTCAGCTTGATGCTCTCATTCCTGCAATGTTTAGTTGATAATAATGATTTATCTGATCAGTGTACGTCGAACCATATATTGTGTTAAATCTGCTTGCTACGTTCTCAAAGGTCGACGGGCTACCATTGTAACACAAATAATATAAGTTTGTTTAATAAGGTAATCAGTTCACATAAGGCATAGACAAGATAAAGCTTCATGCACGGTAGAATATCATAAAGTGAGAAACCAGAAAATAGGAAAAACAGTAATATCTTCGCTTTAAATACGCAGCTGGAAAAGTATAGTCATATGAAAATATACTCACTCCAGTCATGGTTCTTATGGAGTGCGCGAGTGCGTCCAACTGCTGCCTGCGTTCGACTTACGTGCCTTTTTATAGGAAATGTCCCCGCGTAAGAGAACTTCAGCATAAAAATTAACGCTATTTAAATTCAAGAATTCGAATTAGAGCTACATGATCTGAGGGTTAATGAAATCTTCACCCAAACCTAGACGAAGCATTGTGCGCTGCGCATATTATTATTCAGTGTTAGTGCCCAAGTAATTAAATCTTTTCAGAACAAAGACGTGACTGGAACGAAACAGTAAAAACACCCCCAGAATGTGACCGTATAAGGCGTTTGCCTCTTTTTCTTTTATTTCAGAGTGCCTCCCGCGGAAAGTGTTAATTTTTTTATTTAGCTATGTCCCTTTATCTACTATTATAACCACGGTCTTCTAGAGGCATATTAAAGTTCCTCTTGTAACAGAGATTGTTTTATAATTTTGAAGCAGTTTAAACTGCCTATATGTTTTGTCATGCTTGATAGTCTCGACGAAATTATTTTACTTGGAGATGTTTTGTAGAGTATCATTAATATGTATTAGTAGTGTCAGGTCTGGCTTAACATAATATGACCTGAAGTGCAGAAGTGACTTGGCAGTAGTATTTCTTTCTAGCGAGTTGCTCCTTGGCAACTTTGTGTTGCCTATCGTCATTAATGCTACTTGCGTGTGCGATTTCGCTGCGACCACGCCACTATTACGTACCATGACCAAGGTGGTCTCATCAGTGTAAATGTATCGGTGCCGACATCTGAGCGTGCCCTAACGAACTGCAATAATGATAGCAGAAGTTAAGGAGTACTAATTTCAACCTTGGGCTTGACGAAAAAGGGTAACTTTTCGGTTGAACTTAAACTAACAGCCGCGCTGTAATCCTGAGTGTAGAAGCCAAAACTGAGTTTTAATATGATCTAGTATATATAAAAAGCTCGATCATGTTGTTTATTTTGCGTGGCGTGACAGTTTTTCGAAGAGCAAGCACGGGATTCGGGCCCTAGACCGCCAAGAGACAAATGGATATTAGTTAACGATGGTAATTGATGCTCCACCTTGATATATTAAAGATGGGACGGCAAATGCTATTGTCACGAATGGCAAGTGATGAGGCGGCGAATGACTGAAGGAACTGGACGATCATAGACCAAATAGACTCAATTTGTAATGTTAATAACTATACAACGTAGGAGATGGCATTACAGCTGAAATGCAAATTTCCACCAAATTACATTTAATTATAAGCAGGACACAAATTTCCCGTACCGTAGAAACCTTATTTATAGATTGTAGACAACAAAACCAGTGATCGATTTGAGTTCGCAACTGGCTCACTTCAAAGCAACTGTTTTCACTTATCCACAAGCGACAGACCTGTAGGCTTGCGATGGTCAACTAAAATTAATAAAAAAAAAAGGTTAGATAAAATGAACCCAGCAAAGATACGCGCCAACGATCAGGAGCTGTCTTAATTCGTTCCCTTCAGTGTCACAGCGGTAGTAATGACAATTTTTATTAAAATTAAAAAGAGCCACCGCAAGACTGGGAGGCGTGTAACCCACGCCATGAAGAGCTTCAGAGCCACGTCTCCTGCTTCATTTGCAACCTTCTTGTGTTATGCACATTATATTTTTTGTTGCGCCTACGAAACAAGAATACGTTTTTGATGCACCTGCGTTCGCATCAACAACCATGAAAACTTCAAGTGAAGCGCCAAGTCATGTTTTCTGATTGGTGACTTTGCAATTTCCGCTACTAAAACAGCGGCGAATGTCATAATCCCGCAAAACAATGTTCACAGTGCCTGCTATCGTAAATATTGATACAAGAGGCTTCAACACGTGAATCGCGGCACACGACTACAAATAGGCGGGAACGACGGCCCAAGCACAGACTCCCCCAACCCATCTCGGCCGGAGAACCTACTGCGACACCCCAACGTCTGCTTTAGGCCTAATAACCCAGCATGGCTGTTGAACCCGAGGCACGCCAGGAGGGGCTACATTATTCAACATGGCGATGCCCACTAAAACAATATATTAGCAGGATATCACTGTAACTCTGGAGGGATTAAGCGTGGTGCCATTGCTTATTTAGCGTTTAATAAATAAACAAGACAATCTGTTTGATTTGTGCCCTTTATTTCAGTCCGATTATTAGCCGTGTTCGTTAAAGAAGCGAAATTGTATTTGTGTCGACCGGTTGAAGAAAGTCAACATTCAACTCAACTCAATTTTATTCAAATCATTTATTTTCCAACGAGGTTTTAAGGGTCATATGCAAAAAGCTCTCAAATATAGCTTGGGGTTGTTTCGGAGTGCACACAAGCAGCAGTGTTTCATCAAAACATTTTAAAAAATTCAAATAAATGCAACGTAAAACTGGGGGACCCTTTGACGGAAAATTTCAAGCGGGAAAAATATGCGAGCTATAAGTTATTTCTTTTGATGACAAGGCCTGAAGGATTTCTCTTACAAGTGGGTTTCCTAGCATCACCGAAGCAATAAAGCGCGGTGAATAAGTTTACGGCCTTTGCTTTGTTCGCATTATCCGCGTGATGACTTGATTTGGCTAAGAGCCGACTTTACTCCAAAAACGCAGAGCTGCGGGCGATTTTCGGAGCACGACGCGCTTATCAAAAAGAAGCGACTGGCAGTTCTTTTTTCTTCTCCCGCAAAAGAACTTGTGTCACAAGATTTACTGTTACGATTATACGCGCTCACTCTGAGCAAATGTTTAGATGAGAAAACGTTGTTTTTGGTCAGAAACCTGTTATAGGAACATGTTATAATTGCGTCGAAATCTTGCTTGTGCTTTCTTGCAGAATGCACACCACACATTTTAGGCATTTTTACATTTGAGACTCACCAGAGATCCTAAGCAATTGGAATGAATTACTTTTTATATTGCTTACCTAAGAATAAACAAAAGTGACCCTGTTAAAATATATTTTTTCCACAATGATTGATTTCATTTTTATGTTGTCATTTGAATGTTCTCTCTTTTAGCGCTCTGAAAATATTTCGTAATATAGATGTGGCTTCTCCAATGTTTTGGTTTGTTCCATGCTGTGAAAAAAATGAAAGCCGTTTACAACTCCCTGTAATGCCAAATTAGAGCGCAGCTCTCGAAGAGGAGGGGAAGGCACGGGGGGGGGGGGGGGGGGCGGGGTCACGTGGCCTGAGGGTCACGTGACCTCGAGGGGGAGCGCGGAGAAAATTTTCCGCTAAACTTAGCGGGGAAAATTTTCCGCTAGATTTAGCAGGGGAAACAAAGATACACATATGCTGCGGTACTGGAAGAGGGACGTAAAAAAATGAAAGCCGTTTACAACTCCCTGTAACACCAGATTAGAGCGCAGCTCTTGAGGAGGAGGATGGAAGGGTACTAAGGGATAGGATGGTAGGGTACTGAGCAGACATGTACACGTTACACAAAAAAAGTAACTAAATACCGTTACTCGTTACTCGCTCAAAAAGTAACTAAACACGTTACTCGTTACCGATTCTCAAAAGGAACGCGTGAGTTACCTCAAAAGTAACGAGTTACTTTCCACGTTACTTTGACGACCAAATACACAACTGTTTTTGTTTCATGGTTTATTGTTTTCTTTTTAGTAGTCATTGCCCTTCAGCAGCAGCTGCCTGTAGAAGTTTTTATCAGTTATGTTTCCCCGCTTCCTTGAAAATACATCTCCGGCGACGCTGAAGAGTCGTTCTACCGACGCGCTCGAAGGAACGGCAGTGTTGTGCTTCAGGAAGAGCTGGTGAATCTTCGAGAACTGCGCCTTCATTGAGGACAGCGGGTAATCGGTTATGTGCCTCCCCGTGTTTGCAACCGCCTGATTTACATTCGGTCCGTACCCGTTTCTAGAAGGTTCGACCAACGAACCTGATTGTGCTCGCTGGGTGAAGGACATTCCCAGCTGTAGAGTTCAGTACAGCAACGTTTATCGCTGGACACGTCAGTCGAACCGTTCGACTGACGTGTTCAGCGATATACGTTGCTGTACTGTCATACTGGTTAGTTGTTTTTCGGGTTGCCCATCTGCCTTTGTCACAATAGACGCATACTCAGGTTAGAATAAAAACAAGGCCGTTTAAGCGGTGTTGTACACGTTACTCCTCAAAAGTAACGAGATACCGTTACTCGTTACTTGGCCTTCAAAGTAACTAAATACCGTTACTCGTTCCTTTTCTAATAGTAACTAGGTACAAGTAACTCGTTACTTGTAACGCGTTACGTACATGTATGGTACTGAGGGATAGGTGACTCCCTGATGTCACGTGACCTCGGCGGGTTGGTCACGTGACCTCAGGGAGTCATGTGACATCAGGGGGTCACGTGACCTCATGGGGGTCACTTGACCTCAGGGGGGTCACGTGACCTCAGGGATGTCACGTGACCATTGCGGAGGGGGATAACCCTCATGACCCTCGTGAGGGTACCTGACCCTCGTGAGGGTAACTCATAAACCTAGTAAGCCTTGTGAGGGTAACCCTCGTGACCCTCGTGAGGGTAACTCTCATAACCCTCGTGACCCTCATGTGGGTAACCCTCGTGACCCTCGTGAGGGTAACCGTCGTAACCCTCGTGAGAGTAACCCTCATGAGGGTTACGAGGGTTACCAGGGTTGTTACCCTCACGAGGATCGCGAGAGTAACCCTCGTAACCCTCGTGAGAGTAACCCTCGTAACCCTCGTAACCCTCACGAGGGTTACGAGGGTTACGCGTGGTTACGCCGACGGCGACGCCGACGCCGCTCAAGACGGAAACGGGCGACTAAGAGCTGCGCTCTAAAAATGAAAGCCGTTTACAACTCCCTGTAACGCCGAATTAGAGCGCAGCTCTTGAGGAGGAGGGGAAGGCACGGGGGGGGGGGGGGGGGGTCGCGTGGCCTGGGGGTCAGTTGACCTCGAGGGGGGGGGGCGGAGAAAATTTTCCGCTAAATTTAGCGGGGAAAATTTTCCACTAAATTTAGCGGGGAAACTTTTCCGCTAGATTTGGCGGGAAAAATTTCCGCTAAATTTAGCGGGTAAAATTTTCCGCTAAATTTAGCGGGGAAATTTTTCGCTAGATTTAGCGGGGAAAATTTTCTGCTAAATTTAGTGGGGAAAAGTTTCTGCTAGATTTAGCGGGAAAAATTTCTGCTAAATTTAGCGGGGAAAATTTTCCGCTAAATTTAGCGGGGAAATTTCCGCTAGATATAGTGGGAAAAGTTTTCCGCTAGATTAAGCGGGGAAACTTTTCCGCTAAATTTAGCGGGGAAACTTTTCCGCTAAATTTAGCGGGGAAATTTACCCATCATGCACCGCGCGGTTACGCCGACGGCGACGGCGACGGCGACGCCGCTCAAGCCGCAAACGGGCGCCTAAGAGCTGCGCTCTAAAATATCATTTGATTTGCCTTGATTTTATGCTATGTATACAATATTATTTCTTTCGTTCATTTAAGTATGTGCGTATGCATATGGACCACTTTCTTTTGCCATGATGACCCCAGCATTCGAGCACCTTGAGCACCGATCAAAGCAGTGCACGAACACTCTTCATATCTGAAATGCCACAGAAAGAAGTCCACGAATAAATGTTAGTCCTGCACTTAAAACTGGGTAAAACAGGTTTTTTTTTTTCTTTTTGTCCAGTACCAAGTTTCTCTGATACAGTGCAAAGGTGGCGAGACCTTTCATGTACTGGTCAACACAGAATTATTACGCTCCCTTGATTTTGTGTATTTCAAACTAAACTAAGCGTTAACTGGAGATTGGCGTTCAGGCCGGGGCAGTGTTGCGATACAAAGGTATCACGATAGTTTCTGAGATATAATTTTGAGTATATGACTCTCTGTATGAAAATACATTTCAATAATGTATACGTTGTGAGAACCACGTGTTCCCCGCATCCCTATCTAGGCCTAGCTCAGGCAGGCCGTGGGACGTCGCCACGTGGGGGCGCGTTTCGGATGCGAGGGCGAAGCCGTATTCCCTGGTGGGCGGCTTTCCCTCGACCTTCTCGGGTGATTTGTCGAAAGAACACCCCTCGGGATCATGACTTGGACGCGTCCGCCCCTCCGGGGAGCCAACCTGCATCCGACCCACCCTGGGCGCGTCCATTCCCGCAGGCTATACACCTTTTTCGTTTAGCCTCGCACCCAGCCACGTTGTCCCCATATCCGGTATGCGTTCCGCACAAAAGATAAGACATTACAACCCCGAACAAGTAAAAAAGTATAGAAGGGTCATAACTAGAACGACTGACGGTTGCAATTAAAATGTTAACACGTTCTAGTGCCGAGACGAGAACAAAGCGATGGTTTCACGCATACCGGACGTTCCAGAATTGAAGATGGCGGCGCCCACGCAGAAAAGGAGTATATAAGACGGCCCTAATCCAACGGGCAGGACTCTCGCTGGGGGAGGCTCTGCTCGACGGAGCCTTCCTATCTTTATCTGATCCTCCCCCTCCGTGATACTGTCAATTGCGGCAGCGCGGACTCCGACTGGCGATCCTGTCAAAAGGAACAGCGCCTTCATCTCCAACATTGTTGGCCCTCAGGGCAAGCGTGTGACACTTGATCAATAAACACGTCATTATCCGGACCCAAGGAACCTTCTGTGTTTCTAAGTGGTACCCTATATAAGGGGAAACCCACAACGTATCTTGGTAGTTAAATATATTTACCACATATCAATAGCATTGCAGCACTCTGCTGGCTTAGGTATAATCTTAAATTTGGCGCTGAAAGTTAACTGTCTGATTTTTATGATAAATTGATATCCCTGTGTTTGCAGAACCTGCCGCATAATACCCTTTAAAGTGGGTAAGTCTAAACATGAAATAACGCTAGAAACAGATGTGCGATGGTAAGTTCCATTCACAAACCCCTCCAGCCTTTCTACTACAGTGCATCAATTGCAGGAAAGGAGGCGAGTGGTGAAAAGGGAAAAAGCAATCATGGGCACTCGTAGAGCTTTTATTTATTTTTCTTCTTATTTTGCGATAGGTTTCGTGCAGACTAGAATGGCTTAGTGCAGAAATATTCTACTCTCTTCAACCTCTCCTCTCTGTGTAGCTCAGAAGCAGCGCATCCTCATGGCATAACAGGGTTCATTTCAAACAGACGCCTTTTTTCAAGCAAGGGCAGGCAGTCGCTAGGCTCTAGTACCTATCTGGGTCACTACTGAGGATAAGAGTTTTAGCAGTACTCTGGATTGCTGTGAATAAATCAATGTCCGAGGCGAGAAGAGACGCAAAAACTAACACAAAAGTAGGAATACAAGCCCTACCGATTGCACTTGCCACGAACTTCGCCCTTCAAACCTTTCATTTTTTTATACTTTTTTATTTTATTTTAGCATGTATATCTTTTTTGTCGCACGATATTCTTTTGCCGTTTGTGTACACATGTAATTCTAAAAAAAAAAACTATCACACAAAGCACACCCATATCTCTGTACGTTCGCTTTGACATCGAAATACATGTATCTTAGTATTTGTATTACAGTATAGACCGACACGCGGAGCGACTCTGTTTACCAACAAGCCGGAAGGCCGCGCATGCGCGGTAGCTATGTGGGCAAGAGCAGCCCGGCTCTCCGTGTTTTCGCCATTGCGTTCTATGGCGTGCGCTCGTTGTTGACGTTGTAGGGACGCTTGTATCTTTATTTGTGCGTCGTATTTCCTCACAACGTATGTCGTATGCTATGCCCGACTATTTGAGCTCGCTGCCCGAGCCTGAACGGCAGCGGTATCGAGACAAACTGTGCGTGGACGGCGTTGCCTTCGATGATCCGTACGCCGTAAACAAGGCCTGCTGGACTTCCGACGTTGCTGCCACCGAAGTCGACGGCTCATGTCGTCGTTTATTTAGTTTTTTCGCCAAGCCAGTTCACGGCCGACACGGTGGCGTACAAGTCTCTCGAGGCCTACGATTACTTCGAGTCGGTTTCCGCACTGCCGGCGGGATCAGCAGTCTGTGGGTCTGCGGAAGTGTGTGTATTCATTAATTTATTAAATACACACAGCGTCTTCAAGTCAAGGTATGATATTTTTCCTACCCTCATGACCACAAGGCATGACAAGCAGTAACGCTTTGTCCTTTCTGCAGTCTTGGCGGTAACACGTTACAAGTAACGGCCTTGCCGGTAACGCGTTACTTTTTTTAATAACGTAGTAACCTACTCATTACGTTTTCGACACAGTAACGGGTAACGTACTTAGGTTACTATTTCAAGTAACGTAGTTACGTTACTCGTTACTACTTCCCAAGTCTTAAAGAAATTACACTTCAATTTTTTCCGTGTTTTAGGCGTCAAGCCATGTTTTTCTTTGCGTTTTTTCTCGTGAGTATTTAGGTGAAATCGTAAAACGAGATAAAGTAATTATGTTCAGTTTCTGCACGAACATAATGTTTCTTGATATATGACCTGTATCGTCAAAACCGTAAAATGTGTTAAATCGTAATTTAAAAAAAAAGTAACGCAGAAGTAACGTGCGTTACTTTTTATCGGTAGCGGTAACGGGTTCCTTTTATTTTTAGGCAACGTAGCTCGGTAACGCGTATCTTTTATTTGCAAGTAACAAAGTAACGTATTTCGTTACTTTTTTTCAGTAACGCCTACAACACTGCCGTTCTGTCGCCGATCCTCTTGTGCTGGGTAGCACGGGCGTAGCGAGCCTCCGACGAGCGCTTGGCCGATGCTTTGTGCGCGAACACCATGGGAACAAAATCCCGGTGGTCTCGATCAGGCAACGCTTTCCCTGCACATAAGCAAGCCTCGGGACGGAGATTGAAATGGAAGCCGCACTTTCCTTCAAGAAAGTGTTTGCCGCACAAACGGTCGTTCGCGCAAGGCGACGATTCTTTTCGATCCACGAATATTATCCACCTTTTATGCCTTTCAGAGTCTGCCGGGAACTTGTGGAAACTCACTCCGCTACTTTTCTTGTACATTTCGGTGCAATTAACGGCAACACAGCTTCGCGGCATGCTGAAATGCTATGACGCCCATGCGAAACGTGCGCGCTTTTGCCCACACCCCCCGGCTCCGACGCGATCGCAGCGCCGCCGCAGCTCCGTGACGTCAAGCCCGCGTGTCGGTGTATATATTTCCGAGTGTCTCTTCCCAGCCTTGAGTCAAGCCAGGATAGGCAGAGATACTCGCAAAAGTATTACAGGGGTTTCCTCGCAAATGAAGGTGTGTGGCGCTACACCGGAGGCTTGGTAAGAAAGCAGGCAGCTGCGCACGGCCTTTTTAGAAAATGCGAATTCCTTTCGCTGTTTTTTTTTAATCTTATTCGGGACTGATTTCAATCCCTGTTCGAGTTTCGTTCATACAGAATACATGTGATCAAATCCCACTCTAATTTGTCCGATCTATATTCCTATATTTTTGTTTGTTTTACCTACTTAGACTTGCAAGCGTTTAAAGGGTTTTAATTCACCTCGTCCAAAACATTTCGTGAAACTGATAGAAGCCCCTCGGTCCTTTTAATATGTAGGTTCTCTCTTCCCTGACTACAGTGTGTATAGGTTTACTAGAATCCTGTTTGAGCACGACAGCAGCGTGAACTTTGGTTCTGATTTTCAAAAACAGACGCTTAATGTTTTGGAGATTGTGAAAAGTATATTGAGTGTAGACCACTTCAAAATATGAACGCATTATTATTAGGCGGTACACTTTCCGGTTCTAAAAAGACACCGGTATACATCCGTCGGTGTCACACATACAAATTCAGACAAAACCAAAACCACCGATAAACATTAGTTTGCACAAAATACACAAAATTCGTTAAAGTAAAAATCACCGATTATCGAAGAATATAGTTTAGCTACTGCTTCTGCTGTCAAATCCTGCCATCTTATGGTTGATCTTTCAGTTTTTTATTAGAGGGTATACAAAGTATCACTGTGTTTAGCATATGTATAAAACAAATAATCAAAATACGCCGATATTTGAAAGTGAATCAACACCGAAATCGTCTGCCAATTTTGCTTGTAAATAAACACGGGAAAATCAATTGTCTAATTATAAGTGATTGTTTGAAATTAAATGCAGAACGATGTTCTAATAAAAACACATTTCTTGACATAACCGCGTGCCAACAGAAATAGCAAAAATGTAATAAAATTAAATAATGGTACCTGCCCCTATTTTGGAGTGTACACAATCGGCGGACCAGTAAACGGGTGCTGACAAGATTGATTATATATCCGCTTTTAAGTGAGAGATTATCGCGAAATGTTCCAGCGATATCAACTATCTAAATTGTATACTTGATTTGAGTGCCTCCCGTGGCGAACACGGGGTCAATGTATTACCTTCTTTACACGTTCTCTTTTTATGGGGAACACTTATAAACGTGAGCTCTTTGGGTGGTAAACTGACACCTTGGAACTGAAACACAATATTTGTGTGTTTGATAGTATGGGGATGCCGCGAAATTTTTCGAACCCAAGTTTCGATGATCGAACCAAGCGGTCAAAAGTTTCAAAAGATTACGAATTTTCAAACTTTCTATACTGAAAAATTCGACGGAAGTAGAATTTTCGAACTTGTTAAACTGAGAAGTTCGACGCTTTTCGAAATTTCGAGCTTCGCACGTTCAGAAATGAAATGCAGTTCGAACCTCTGAACTTATTACTCTAGAAACTTTGATCGTTTTCGAAACTTTCGACCTTTTTACGCAGAAAAATTTGATGCTTCTCTAACTTTCGAACTTGAAAGATAAAATATTCGATGATTTTCGAACTTTCAAACTTCTTGCACTAAAACTTTCGAAGCTTTTTAAACTTTCCAACTATCACAGCTAAGTAGTCGTCGAGTAGATAATGTACGAACTTTCGAACTTATTTATCTAGAGAAACCGGACATTTTCCAACTTTCGAATCCTGAAAAGTCGAAAATCCGACGAACTTCATACTTTTAGGGTAAAAGTTAAAGTTCGTTGAACTTCGAAAGACCGGAGGGCGGTTTCATTTGGATTCAAGCAGTGAGGTACATTCGTAATTTTTTTTCTCGAATTTTTACATGCGGTGCCGCATTCTTTGCTAAAGACAATGCCGTTCATTTCAATTTTCTGGCATGCTTAGTTTTAAAGGAATAATTCCCGAAGGAGCGAGGAAGGACGACAGGCTTTTGAAAATTGTCGTTTGTGCCATATTTGAAGCGCGCTATAACCGAAGCTAGCTATAGTAGAGATGTTACACTTTCTAAGAATGATCTATGCATAGGCTAGGTAAGTGTCGTTAGGATATGATTATTGTTATTCAAGATATGAGTTTCAAAGAAATGTCCAAACATGTATCAACGGGCAATTGTGCCCTAAACTTAGTAATTTTTTTCATCCAAATTGTTTGAGGTATCGCATTTAAATTAACACCACAGACAGTACCTATCATTTTCATCTGCAGAATACAAAATAATGTATTTATTGTTTTTGCCCAATAAATGAACTCATAAGGGAAGATTTTTAACTTGCTCAAGTTAAGCTTGTCATTAAAAAAAAAAGCCATTTTTTTACTGTTTTTTTGTTATTTTCTCGCTTCACGTTCCTGGGACGTGTTTCTTTTAGCCTGTACAGATTTTGGTAGGACGCACTTGTTTCACAGTTCTGAACCTCTGAATATGCAAGAATACAACAGCTTTTCATCCCCGCATTTATTGTTATGTTTATTTTTTTTTTACCAATGGCACAGTTATTTCAATCGAAAAGACACAGTTTTGAACTTCCGAACAACTAAGCATGTGACGAGTAGTGCCTCCTGACAACGAGTTTCCAACAATGACCATCTACGCGATCTTGTATGCAGGGAAGAGCGACAGTAGCTATACATATCCATAAATAATTTCAAATTAAAGTAAGCTCGACTACACCCTCTTTCCTCGTATTGTTTTCTTTAACAGTTCGGAATGTTTAGGGGGAGGGGGAGGGGATGGCTGATGGCGAAGTGGGTACCTGAATAAAGATAAAGATAAAAAAACTGTCGCCTTCTGTGCTTTTTGCTCGGCTTTTCCTCCCCCGGAAAATAAACCTCCAAAACAATTACAAACTAAACTTAACTATATGCCAGCGTCACTCGGGCGACGTTTGATCGGATTACTAGCAGCGTGCAAGGGGGTGTGGAGGTAGTTTGCCAGATCGCTTCAAGGTTTTTCTGAACCTCAACCTCCTGCCCGCCCCTGGCCCTTTCGAACTGGATGAGTATCGTAAAGCAGTGCGTTCGTGTGATCACTACTGCGTGATGCGGGTTAAAGACCAGGTCACATTTACTAATCTATGGTCACACGTCACTCTGCACTGGCAAATATTCCAGCACATCCGGGACACTCGTCGTCTCATTTAATATGCCTGACCAACTTCGGGCAGTCTAAATATCACACTCGAACTTTTCTAAACATGATTTCATGAAAACTATTGAGGCGTGAAAACGTTATTTGCAACTGAAACTGTGGAGGAACATGAAAACCGGACTTCGAAATTTGCGGACTGGGACTTAAAAGAAATCCGAAATCTTCGAAGTTTTTTTTTTCGAATTTAGCCCTAAAACAGGATCGAAACCTTCGACCTTTCCAAACTTTGTGTAAAAAGAAATTCGAAATATTCGAATTTTTTACCTTTATGACTATAAAAATTCGAAACAGTCGAAGGTTTCAAATTTCGGATCGAAATAAAATCGAAATCTTTGAAATTTTCGACCTTCAGATTTAAAGAAATTGGGAATCTTCGACCTTTCAAAACTTCAGATCCCAAGTAAGAAAATATTCGAAATATTCGAACCCGCACTTTTAGAAACCGTGAAAGCTTCGAACGTCTACAATTGGAAACTCGGCGGTGTTCCAAAGGTGGTGTTCCAAAGTTGCGAACTTTTTGAATTGGAGCCTCGGTACGGGTCAAAAATATCGAAATCTTTCGAATTCGAACCTAAGTTCGGTTTGAAAATATCGAAACCTTTCGATTTCGTATATAGGGTGGTTCGGGACATCGCTACTTGATACTAATTACAACGAAGCATGAACAGGGTTACATCTGATCAATTATACATTGTACTGTGAAATTTGCTTTCATTTAATATACTTTCAAACGAAACAATATATGTTGGGTCAATTATTATCTCGAACAAAACTGAAAGCCGTAAATTTCCGGAAATATTTAGTTATTGATTTTGTATTCGAAACTAAGAACCGGAAACAGAGATTAAAATTTGGGCTATCTTAACAGTTTACGATTACCGGAAGCTTCATCAAAACTTTGTACCTGTCGGAAAACAAGGAAACTGTGTATATGAGTTTTGAGGTAAAATAAAAGTCTTCCTGTTTTTGTAAAAAGAAATTTGTTTGTATCTTCAGATAATTTAAATGGTTTGAATACTGCGAACTTTTGTTGTATTTGAAGTTAAGGCAAAGTGTAAATACGAAATGCAAGATTAATTTTATACATAGTCACCATGTTCAATATCGTTATTATAAGTAAAAGCTATCTTAGAAAAAATTTAATACAAGAGAAACTGTTAAAAGTACAAATTTTCCAAAAGTCTTCTCAATGAGGGATCTCTCTCTCTCTCTCTATATATATATATATATATGCAAAAGTAGGGTGCGCAGACACAGCTGCCGTAGAATGATAACAATAAAAATCTAATTTAATGGCAAAAAGTCACACAAGAAAAATGTTGTATTAGTTTACAAGAATAACCAAGGATAGGCACAATGACTCTAGTACGCGAGGAAAAAAAATGAAAAAGGACGGAATGAAAGTCAAAGGAAAAATCAAGCACTTGCAAAAATATATTTCTAAATCGAAAATAGAATGAAGAATTAAGAATAAAAAATAATAATAAGAAAGGGGCCTGACGTCCGTCGACGTTTCGACAGTAGCGCTGCCCTATTCAGGACGGCAGTGCCACTGTCCTGAAGCTGGAGCGTCACCTCCACCTTGCACCACGACAGCTAGAGCGTCGTGGTACGAGGTGGACACAGTGCGTGAAACAGCAGGAGCAGCGACGACGAACTCATGAATGGGGCATAGCCGGAGTATCCAAAGCCCTTGAGGCCAGAGTAGCCGAATCCTTTACTCAGTCTGACAGCATGGCCCTAGCCGAGGCCGTAGGGATAGTCGAGACGGTGTTCGTGACTGAGGCTGTAGCCGCAGCCAAGACAGCCCATGACGTCTTCAGCGAAAACGCTGGTTGCCAGGGCCAGAAGGATGCATGAACGTAACTGGGAAAAGATCAGTTATCTATATTAGGTGAAGGTCTAAGCGAAGTATATTAGTTGGTCAATATACAGGGCGTTGTTTTTATCGAATACAGAGTTTCTAAAAAGGCCGTAAAACCTACGTAAATTCAGTTCGTGAAAGTGAGTTATACAGCCAGCGGACATTATGTTCAATATAGAATTTAACTAATAGATAACAAATTTAAAAAAATTCACTAATTTAATTTTATTGAGACGTTTTAGATACATATTTTTATACAATTATACTTGAGAGATGCAGGGAATCATTATTAAAGGACAACCCATATTTATGAATGGTGGTTCGAGCACGGAGTTTGAGTTATTCATTGCCAAACCATGTTCTGGAAATCTGTCGATAGCAAAAGTAAACCCGCGACGTCCTCTGGTAGGACAATCCTCGTTTAACGCCAGAGGGTCAGTTGTTAATGATAAAATTTCCGTCACTTTTGCCTCTCAGCGCGTTGAAGCATAACCTTTTCGTTTAGTACTTATGTTCAGGTAGTTTTCTTAAACGCTTTTCATTGGCATCGCGCAGCAAAGCGAAGCTAATTGTCACGGAGGGAAAGGTGACTTATCGCTTTAGTTCAACTTCTACGGAACACCGTGTGCACCAACTCTGGCGCGCTGTGACGGAAAATAATGACGTAAACTTCGTTCTTAGCGCGGGACCCCCCGGCGTCAAACGAGGGCTGTCCTTCCGGCGCAGGGATTACACGTTTGGTTGCGGTATCGAAAGATTTGCAGGACAAAATTGGACAATAAATGACTCGAACTGCGTGCTCCATCAGGGATTTTTATTAAAAAAACTGGGCTGGAATTCAGAAGTCATTACGTCCATTTCTTAAAGATAAAGATGGACACTAAAACGTCTATTAATTGAAAAAGGTCTAGGAGAGACAGCGTGCCTTATACTTTTTGTAAAATCACAGTCTTGCAAGTCACGTCTTTAAATTTGATTTCTCTATATGAATTTTCATTTCATTTATCTACTCTGAAGGCCGAAGCATTACAGAGAGGAGTGGTGAAAAAATACAACATGAACATAAACACAGCAGGGGATTACAAAAAATGATTGCAAATGGCATTTTTGAAACGGTCGGTGTCAGTGATTGAAGCCATGGAGGCGGGGAGGTGGTTCCAGTCTGTGCAGGTTTTTGGAATGAATGAGTGGAAGTGCAAATTGGTGCGGCTGCTTGGGACGCCAACCTTGAACTGATGGTCGCTGCGGGAAGAAATGTACGATGGTGGCAGAAAGAGAGAGTCACTGAGTAGAGAATTGAAATGATAAACCTTATGAAAGAGACAAAGACGATATAGTTTACGACGCAATGAAAGGTCGGGTAAGTTAAGATTAGATTTCATAGAAGTGACACTGGCAGTTTGAAAGTAATTTGAGAAGATGAAACGCGCGGAACGGTTTTGAATGGCTTCTATTTGAAGAATAAGGGAGTTAATATGGGAGTCCCAGATTGATGATGCATATTCAAGCTTTGACCTCACTAAAGTTTTATAAAGTATGAGTTTCAAGTTAGGAGGGGCTAAAGAAAAATTACACCGTAGATAACCGAGTGCGCGATTAGCATTACTCGTGATGTAGTCGACGTGATCTTGCCATGAAAGGTTAGCAGAAATGATAATGCCAAGATATTTGTAGGACGAAACTTGCGTTAGGCGAACACCGTTAAGTAAGTAGTCACACAGTAGGATGTGATTTGAATGACGTGAAATTCTCATTGACTTACATTTGGCAGGGTTAAGTTTCATTAGCCAGGTGTCACACCAAAATGAAATGTTATCGAGGTCAGACTGAAGAGCAGGATGATCAGCAGGTTCCAGAATTTTGCGATAAACAACACAATGCTTTGGGCCCTGACCTGATGTGTAACACGAATTGAAATGACACCGCCACGTCAACGCGCTGGCATTGAATCATGAATTAACCAAGCTCAATATGTATAAAAAAACAATCAGTTAATATGACAGTTTTTGCTGTCCTCACGATTTTTATCTGAACACTTTGAACAAAAAGTGGTCTGTTAATGGTGCGGGCGGCAATATAATCTTTTTAATGGCTAGGATCCCGTGCTCCTTGCTTTATCTTTGGCTGTTGTTCCTGCGAATGGACAGTTCCCGGATCCGGGAGGCGTCCTTCAACGAAGAGCTCGCGCTTGCAGCATAGTTGGGGAATTGTAGGACATTGCAAAAAGATGGGAAGCAAAAGCGAAAAAAGGGCAAATGAAAAGCGATAAGCATAATCTATGTGAATACGTTAAAAGGGCAGAGCTGCTTTTCGAGGGAAAATGAATCGACGAGGTGAGATCATCATTGCATGCCATTTCTAGCGCACGGAAACCGCGGGACTCGTAGCCGGTTGCCTGCGGGCCGCAGGCAACCGGCTACAAGTCCCGGTTTTCATGCGCGAGAAATGCGTTCTAGCGTATACGGCTACCATAAACAGTCACTAGACTCAAGAGTAATCACATGGCTCTGCCATTTAGTCACTCCCGGAGTGTCTGATGTAACATTCTATTTGAAAAGCCACACGCTCCACTGGTCCAGTTCGTTTCCAAATGGTTTCAAGTCGCTCTCTTCGCGAATATTAACTCGACTGCTACCGCATATCAAGTATAGCCATCGATCTGTGTAAATTCAAGAAATGTATAATATACCTTTACTGATCTCAAAATATCTTACATGTATTCATTCCAAAGTGTGTTTCGTTTTTCATATGCTTTTTAAACTAAAGAACGATTTTGTACTATACCTTGCCTGTGAAAGAACTCTTAGTGCTTATAATATTCTCAGAGAAAAAGAAACGTAAAAAGGGCGGGTTACAATTTTTCACAACCATAGTACATATCTAAGTTCTGGATCGTCCCATGTAGGGAGTAACTAGTGTCCCTGTAGTGCACTGCAACATATGCATAGGATGGACAAAAATTCGACTATTTGTTTTCAACTGTTTTTCTACAAAATAAAAGCCTTTTATGTTTTTTTTTTTATTTACCAAAAAAACCTGCTTCGCCGTGAGGCATTATTGCAGGGGGTGGGTTCCATACAAACACTTTTGTTTTAGAACACAAGTAATACACAAAAAAAAACAAAAAAAAACACTTTCTATGGATCAATAAGGAAATTAAATAAAAACATACTGTCTCTAAAAACACTACCCAATTGAAAATTCAAAAAACCAAATTTGCCGCAAGCACATCTTTCGGCCACCTATTAGACTCTTCTATGGTTTTCGGAAAGAAAGAAAAAGCAAAGGTGTCGGTGCGGCAAGAGTACGGTCGGAACTTTAATTTAACCATAATTACATCATGCCAACAAACATTTCTGAAAACAAACAAACATTCGTCTGACACGTATTTAGCTTCAGTAGCTGTGGTAAGAAATGTATTTATTTTTGGTGTGAGTACGACGTCAAATTTGTTGGCTGTTTGCATTTAGGTGTGCTGTTCTCTATTCATTTATCATTACGACCCGTCGTTGTGTTTTAATTAATTTCACTTAAATAAAAGTCGCGCTTATTTGTTCTTTGATATTATCAGCTCACTAAGGACTGGGCCCTTACAAAAATGAACAATGAGTTTCAATTGAGCTTCTAATGAGTTTTATAGAGTCAAATGAAACTCATAAGAAACTCAACGTTAAATGAGTTTTATCATTACAAAACTAATATTTATTCTTTGATTTTACTCATTACACATTCAATGAGTGTTATCATTACCCACTCAATATATATTCTTTTGAATTTACTGATTACAAATTCAAGTGAGGTTTATCGTTACCCAATCAATATAATTTCTTTGGGTTTACTCATTACACATTCAGATGAGTGTTATCACTAAGAACACAATATCCATTATTTTGAGTTTACTCATTAAAAAATTGCAATGAGTTTTATCGTTACCGACTCAATATCCATTCTTTTGAGTTCACTCATTACAAATTCCAACGAGTTTTATCGTTACCCAGTCAATATTCATTCTTTTTGAGTTCATAAATGTACTGATTACTAATGCAAATGAGTATTATCATTAAGAATACAATATCAGTTCTTTTGAGTTTATTCATAGATACTCCAGTGAGTTCTACCATAAGGCACCCAGTAGAGATCAGCTGATTCACAGTGGAGGAATTCGATAAAGGTAAAGGTGAAGATAATCATGAATGCAGATTGCCTGCTATTCAGAAGACATTCTCCTCAAATAAAGTATGTTCAAAATTGCAATCCAATAACTTCTCATATTTATTAACCATTTATTAACCCTTCTATGAAATCAAAACATATTCAATTATTCCCATTCTCAACTAGCACACTGTCCTCGGGCGATCAAAATGACACAGCGATAGACATAATGACTCAATACAGCATCTGCTCCCAAACTTCCCTACGCGCGTAATCCACTAAAATATAAATATATCCTGCCATGACCCCGCCCCCTCCTCCATTCGCATTTCGCTAGACCACAAGTCTTACCATCTCAGTGCATTAGCAGTAACATATTGAAATTGACTCTGAAATTTAGTTTCTCAGGTAATACAGGTAATTAAAAGTTAACAAATTTAAAACCATTGGAAAAAAAAAAAGAAACAAGCCAGCAGTTGTTTTGCGACTTCGCTAGATCAGTCACGACACCCCTGGGGTTCGCGCCTCACAGTTTGGGAAGCACTGCTGTTTAATATTACAAATACAGAGTGCTGCTTAGAACATTTTTCAAATCATTTATAAGTAGCAACTGTTGATTTAATACCACGCAAAAATTTAAACCAACTCTCACACAGTCCTCACGGAAACATAATCCCAGTTTCCACAGAATAAAAACCGTAAGAACAAGGCGAAATACACACTAGACTGATTAATTCCTCTGAGCTGCCATTTTGTTTGAATTCAATACACATGAAAATAAAAGAGGAATGGAATGCCATAGGCATGGTTATAATGCATTAAATGCAAAGGTGCAAGCGAGCTGGACAAGAATGGCCGAAAATAATCCCTGGAGAGGGGAACACGAGGGACAAACAACAAACACAAATCTCCAAACCGCTAGGTGACTGGTGCGCGACCTGAAAAATCCGCCTGGTCCGGATTTTGCATACCTTTTGTCCTATAGGAGGTTGGACTGCTCATAGGGACTTTCTCGACCATTAGGAATGAAATGTTTTTGTTGGCCAACAGGAAATCTAGGCCAATTGTGCATGTATATTTGAGATCAAAACCTTAGACGTATGTCTGTCAGGAAGATTTAAATGCTATTGGACGCAACAATTGAGAATCGGATCACTGGGAACACGTTTCTGTGCTTTTGGAAAGTTGTTTTTGGACGAAGCCTCATATATTTGTCAGACATCCAACTGAGTTTAAAATAGTCCCTGTCAGAAATACACCGGCCCATTTGATGCATGTGTAATGTAGCCTGGGCTGTATGATGCAAATATCTGTTCCACGTCCAAAGAATGTGTTGCTAGAATTCCAGCATGTAATAAAAGTTACATTAGTCAAGTTAATTACGCGACAGTGTTACGCTTATTTTTCAAAATTTTGATGGCAAAGAATGGTTTCAGCCGGCTGAAAACCAAAAATTATAATAAATAATCTTTTAACAATTATTAAAATTATTAATAATTGATAATATTAATTAATAATAATAATCTTTATTAGTAATTCTTAATAATACTACTAATTATGAGTAATTATTAATAATTACTAATATTATTATAATATGAGTAATTTACTAATAATTACTAATAATATTAGTAATTATTAGTAATTTACTAAAATTATTAGTAAAAATAATTTACTAAAAAATACTGTAGCTGAGTGTAAATTAAAAGTAATCTCCCCAAAAAATAAAAAAATAAATTTTCTCCCCACTGCATTGCACCCGAAACTAATAGCGCGTCGGCGCTAATTGTGATTTCCACATTTATTTCCTGTGCTTATATAATAACTGTATTCACCCTCTTTACTCCTAAGTTTTCTAAAGACATATTTACGGCGCCCCTCTATCGCGATTTGGTCAGTTTCGTTTCAGTATTGTAACTTTTACTGCTTTCGGTTTCGTATTGTCAGAATCGCGTCTTCGACGCCCCATCGCGTAGCGACACCAGTTCTTTGTTTTTTTCTTTTTCCGTCATGGTTGCGCGACCTTTGAGACCGTTGCCGTTGCGTTTGTGTACAGTGTTTTGCGGGATGGAATGCCTTAGAC
>JABSTQ010007256.1:0-30543 GCA_013358835.2 Ixodes persulcatus
TGATTTTATCCCATCCTCGTCGCCATTTGTTGTAATTGAGAAATTCCGTTTGAGTCTACCATTTACTCACTCAGACATTCAACCAGAAGACTATACATACAAGGCGAAAAGCACTGCGTTCCAACCGTCACACAAAACTTCGTCTTCTCGACATCAGTCCCAGCTCGCGCAACAACACAACAGTACAACGGTGCGCCCTTTTTAGTGGCAGCACCGATTACAATCAAATGCACGGCACGCGCGATCAATGCAGGAAAACAAAGCGCGTGGCGATGTGACACCGCGAATATAAGTCAAGCTGTGATACAACAAGAGAGATGTATTCTTGAGGACTTTTATTAATGTGCATTTGCAAAGCTTCCTGCCCGAATTCGTAGTATCCTCTAGCGACCAAATAAGCGCGAGCGTTCAGGGGTTCACGTGGGAAAGTTGTGATGGCATTTCGGATGCCTAAAGTTCGGTTTGTTTTTCGAGTACCTGAGCTCAGTCAGCCGCAAAAGGTTGTATAGATATTTAGTCGATGTTCTTTTACCCGTACCTCTTTACCGATCATTGTAGTGCGAGGGTGCAGGGCAGGATGTCGGTAAGAAGGCCGGTAAAGCCTTCTTTGAGGTAATTTTTCTTTCAATTGCATTGCGGCGTGCTAAATGTTGAGCCATGACTTGAGTGGAAATGATTTATTGTTCCATGGTAGATTAATTGTTTCCTTTGTAAGAGGCCCGAAACTATAGAACTTGTATTCTTAGAATGTTCGGATGCAGTTTTCCTTTGGGATATCCCGCAGCGAGCGCGCAAGAAAGATTTCCCCCTCACAGCGCATGGCATACGGTTTATTTATTTACCCTAAAGGCCCAAACGGGCATTACATAGGGGGGGGGGGGGGGGGAGGGGGGAGCGATAGTAGAAGGTTTAATACAATTGGGTCAACTGGAAAAAGAATAAAACGATTACATAGTTGGCATAAACAATGTTAAACAAGCAATAAACAATATAAATAACAAGAACACTGGATGAAAACATGACACAAAGCAGCACTATATAAGTTGGGGCATATTTCTTAAAGAAGTAATGAACATATCAGGTGAAGTGATTAACGCGATTTCTCTGGGCAGGCTGTTCCATTCGGAGATGGCAGGCACCAGAGGGGAATTCTTGAACAAGTTAGTGCGGGCAAAGATGGGCGAGACTTTAAAGTGATGATCTACGCGAGACGAAAGGCGGTGTGCAGGCTGAATGAATGAGGTCCTAAAGGGAAATGATCCATGATAGAGCTTGGGGAAAAATGACATGCGAGAAATACACCGCCTGAACTGCAGTTGGGTTAGGTTGAGGTAACGTTTTATGTTAGACACACTGGAAGTACGGGAGAAGTCGCAGGTTATAAATCTCGCAGCTTTATTTTGAAGCGCCTCAATATTGTTGGTTAAGTGAAGCTGATGAGGGTGCCATATGATGGATGCATATTCCAACTGCGACCTGACGAGGGTTGTATAGGCGAGGAGTTTAGTTTCTTTGTTAGCTTAAATAAAGAGCATTTAAGAAAACCAAGAGTTCTGGAAGCTTTGTGGGTTACATGTTCAATGTCATGTTCATGACATTGGCAGCAGCGGCAGCACTGAACAGGCACGACCAAACTAGTCCCCTGTATCTTTCAGATAACAGGAGCCCTGCCGGGACAACATTGACGTGATTCGAACTTCAAATTTGCTGACTTCGGAGCTACGAGCCTGCCTACTTCAGACAAGGCTCGGTCGACCGTGACGTCGCTACTGCTGACATCAAGCGCTTCCGTCGCTCCAAGCCAAGCTCAAGCTGTAAAAGGCACCCCAGCGGAGCCTTCCCTTCACATTGGCAGCAGCGGCAGCATTGAACAGGCACGACCAAACTAGTCCCCTGTATCTTTCAGATAACAGGAGCGCTGCCGGGACAACATTGCCGTGATTCGAACTTCAAATTTGCTGACTTCGGAGCTACGAGCCTGCCTACTCCAGACAAGGCTCGGTCGACCGTGACGTCGCTACTGCTGACATCAAGCGCTTCCGTCGCTCCAAGCCAAGCTCAAGCTATAAAAGGCACCCCAGCGGAGCCTTCCCTTCACATTGGCAGCAGCGGCAGCATTGAACAGGCACGACCAAACTAGTCCCCTGTATCTTTCAGGTTGGTGTTCTTTTATTATACTGACTTTCCTAATACCCTGTTTTATGCCGCTGCTGCTGCTGCTGCCAAGGTGTAGCCATGAGTACCAATGATCAGTGTAAAACTTGTGAAAAGCAATTCGTATCGTCCGATGCGAAAATTGCGTGCAGTGACTGTGGTGGTAGCTACCGCACAGAAAAATGTTCTTGAATTTCTGACAAAACAATCAAAACGAAGGGCGAAGCATATCGTTTAGCTTGGCGCTGCCCAGCCTGTCGTCGTTTAAAACCTTGTGCACAAGCTCGGGATCCTACACCGAGTGACGATTTGGAAACGCACGATGTACGACAAATGCTGAAGGTGATCAATGAGAACCTTAACCAGCTCTTACCACTCAGAGAAGTAGTTGAGAGCATTGAAGATTCAATGCAATTCTGGAGCGAGCAGTACGACGAATGAAAAGGACATCAAAGACCTAAAACGCAGAACGGAAAAACTTGAGGCGCAGGACGCTGAAGTTAATCAGTTGCAATGCGGAATTGATAACCTTGAATGGAGAAGCCGGCGCCTTAACCTCGAGTTTCACGGGATACAGGTAACCGAAAAGGAAAATTTACTGAGCAAGCTAAATGTACTTGCTACACACCTCGAACTGCCACAGCTTTCTGATATGGACGTGGTGTCGATTCACCGTCTGCCTTCAAGGGAAGATAAAACGCCAGGCGTAATCTGCCGCTTCGCAAGACAGGCTGATAGAAATAAATGGTGGGAAAGCAGAAAGAAGTTACGTGATTCGAATGACACTCTGTTTCTAACCGAAAACTTGACAAGACGATCCCGTTCTCTACTTTTCGAAACGAAAGCCTGGGCCAAAAGAAACAATTATAAATACGCGTGGCATAGCAATGGCCGAGTGCTTGTGCGCAAATCAGCCGGAAGCCGTGCGGCGGTAATCTCTAGTATTGCCGACCTAGATAAGCTTCGATAAGAAATGAGCAATCGACTATCTATGGCAAGTGCAGCTAGCGAATCATACTTACTTCCGAATTCTTTCGAAAGGCATCTAGGAAAACCGTTCCTGCGATCGTTTAAATGTTTTCACTTGAATATACGCTCAATCAAAGATAAAGAATCCGATCTATGTCTTTTGTTTGATAATTTTGGGCTGCAATTTGACGCAATATTTCTAACCGAGACATGGTCAACTGATGAAACAAATGTACTTTGTCTCCCGTCGTATAATACCTTTTATTTAAATCGCCCTAGTAGCCGCGGCGGTGGAGTTTGCATTTTAGTCAAGAAAGAATACAACTGTGAAATATTGTCAGACTTTACTGTAAATACGAGTGATTGTGAACTTCTGTCAATTCAAATACAAAACACGGTAATTGCCGTTTGTTACCGCCCTCCCAGTGGTACCGCAATTACATTCTTAGATTGCTTAGAATCAGTTTTCGACTTTACTACAAAAAATCGTTTCAATTTCATCTGTGGCGGGGATATGAATATTAATATGCTAAAAAGTGATTCAACGAAGTCTCAACTAGACCTTTTACTAATGACGCATAATTTGCAAATTTCATTATGCTACCCACAAGAGTGACTGAGCGCTCTTCATCTCTAATTGATCTGTTTTTAACAAACATAAGCTCGAACCAAGTAAGAGCGGGGGTGTTCGCTTGTGACCTAAGTGACCATTTACCAATATTTATCTGTACGAAGGGGCACGCAAAAAATAAAATATTGCAGCCTGCATACCCAATACAGAAAATAACAGAAACATACCTGACCATCTTTCGTGATAAAATTGCACAAACAACTTGGCAAATTGTATTGAACAGTAATGACGCAAATGACTCCTATGATGAATTTCTCAGCATTTTAAAACAGATATACGCAGAAAGTTTTCCTTGTGTACGTATTAAAAAAAGTCAAAAAATTCGTAAGCCATGGGTTAACTCCGAGCTTCTCGCAAGTATAGATGAAAAAAAACAAGCTCTACAGCCAATTTATTAAAACTAAAGACCAAGAAATATTACGCAAGTTCAAAAGTTGTCGAAATCGTCTAGATAAAGAACTAAAAAAGGCAAGACGCGGTTACTTCGCAAATCAATTCATTTCTGCGGCAGGGTGCTCTGAACTGATGTGGAAAATATTAAATGCCGTTTTAAAGCATAATGTTTCCCCCGACAAAGTCAACAAGATAAGCACGAATAATGGTGAGTTGTTTGGAAAAGAACTTGCAGATGCTTTTAACAAATAGTTTGTGAATATTGTTAATAAAACCGTAACGAACTGTAGCCTTGTGAACATTCCGTCCAACCCGAATTCTATTTTTCTTAACCCTGTAAATGAACAAGAAGTTATTACTACAATTATAAATTTAAGCAACAGCAAGGCTAAAGACGCTGATGGATTTCAAATAAAACCAATTAAGCACGCTGTAGAGCTTCTTGCACCTTACATAACGCATATATATAACCTTTGCCTTAGTCAGGCTGTTTTCCCTCGAAGAATGCACGTTGCCCATATAAACGTGTTGTACAAGAAAGGTGCTAAACATGATATGGGAAACTACCGTCCCGTGTCAATACTTCCATTTTTTTTCAAAAGCATTAGAAAAAATAATTTTAAACCGTTTTATTGACTTTGAGCAGAAGCATAACCTCCAAAATGAATCCCAATTTGGTTTCCGTAAAGGACTCGGTACAGAGACCGCACTGCTCGCGCAGAAAGAACTAATCTTGACTGCACTCGAGGAAGGAAACTTGGTTCTTGGTATCTTTGTAGATTTAACTAAAGCATTCGATCATGTAAATCATACCCTGCTTGTTCAAAAACTTCAACGTTATGGTTTCAGAGGGAAGGCTGCATCATTAATCAAGTCTTATCTACATCATCGTGTACAAACAGTCCGTATAGACGATCATTTCTCCGATCCACTTCCTGTTTCTTGCGGCGTACCACAGGGGAGTATTCTGGGTCCTTTTCTTTTCAATATGTATATAAATGACATCGTCTCTGTTTGATAAGATGTTAATATGATTATTTACGCTCACGACACCAGCATAATTATAACCGCCGCTTATTTCGTAGTAAAAATAAAAGTGTCGTGTTAAATCAACCAATAATGCTAAATTCGACTCCCATTGCAGTTGTTTCTAGTTTTAAGGTGCTAGGGGTTGTTTTTCAAGAAACTTTGTCGTGGGATAAACATATTGATTCCGTAGCCGCTAAGCTGTCCCAAATAGTCGGACTTGTTTATCGTAATCGGCATATTCTGCCACAAAATATTATGATTTTAATTTATATACTTTGTTTTCATCTAGGCTTAACTACTGTCACTTAGTCTGGGCATCCACAACTCAAGCAAATATACATAAAATACATGTCTTACAAAAACGGTTCCTAAGAGTTGTTGAAAATATTCCGTCTTACTTTCATACACATGAGTTGTTCGTAAAATATAATGTATTGCCAATTCATAAAATGTACGATTATCGGCTTTCTAAAGCTTTTAAACAAGAGGTAAAGACTAAATCATCGTTTTTAAAAGGACTAGCTAACTTACGTAGCAATACTACCGCCTACACAACGCGGCAAAGTGAGCCTTGGAATGTTAGCACCTATAGAACAATCTATGGACAAGATAAGTTGAAAAACAAACTGCCAAGGTTACTAAACAGATTGGCTGCCGATAATGTCGAGCTTTTAGATATAACGTTTAAAGCATTGCGTTGCTATTTCAGCCCCCAGTCGACTTTTCTTGTGTAAAAAAATGCTGAGTAATATTTGAAAGTTGTTGTGCATGTCGATGATCTTGTTTTTTCTTGATAATGCATTTCAAGATGCTACAATTGCGTGGTTGTGATGTAATTTGACTGTGTACATTGTTGTTTCTCTGTATTCTCTTTATTTTGCTTTTTCTGTTGATGCTGTTATCTGTATGGCATGTTGATTATTTTCTTTTTAGTGCTGCATAAATGCCAATGTGGGGGCCTGTGGCTTTGTCAAGCTGGTCTTGTGACCGCTTTTTCCACAAGCCTCCAGCATCATGTACACTGTACTGGATGCAAATAAAAATAAACAACAACAACAAAACAACAATATGAAGGTTCCATGATAAGTTAGCTGTTAGGTGGACGCCGAGGTATTTAATTGACGTAACGTTTTCAATGCGGTCCTCTCCAATCATGTACGCATGATGAGTGATTTGTAATTTTGTTGCAAAAGTGACAGCTTTGGTTTTGTTAGTGTTTATTTGCATTAACCATGTGGTGCACTATTGCTGGACAATGTCTAGGTCCCGTTGGAGTATGCGAAAATCCAAGGGGTTAGAAATGACCCGAAAGATGATGCAATCGTCCGCGAAGAGACGTATGGTAGATTGAATGTTAGAGGGAACGTCATTTATAGATAAAAGAAACAATACCGGACCGAGGACAGAGCCCTGAGGGACGCCATACTTCACCGGTATAGGGGAGGAGACACACTTGTTAATTACAACAGTTTGAGAGCGGTTTGTTAAAAAAAGCAGTTATCCACCGAATAACAGAAGCGTTTATATTCATAGTTTCTAATTTGTATATTAAAATGTTACGGGGAACCCTATCAAAAGCTTTAGCAAAATCAATAAAAACATCGGTAGGACAAGAGGAGTGAACAGAAAGGGGAAGGTCAGTAATCAATTCAAATAGTTGTGTTTCGCAAGAATGACCGCGTTGAAACCCATGCTGGTTAGAGAAAAGAAGGCTGTTTGAAGATAAGTAGGTCATAATTTGTGATGAATGTATATCTTCTAAGATTTGACATGAAGCGGAAGTGAGCGATATGGGCCTGTAGTTATTGAAATTATTTTTATCTCCGGCTTTGAAAATTGAAATGACATGAGCGAGTTTCCAGTCCTCAGGTCTTCCACTGGAGAGGGATTGTTGGAACAACCTGCGCAGTAGAACTCCAGATATGTGTTTGGTTAATTTTAAAAGCTTAGTAGATATTCCGTCGGGACCTGGGCTAGAGTTAGTTTGCCAAACGATCAATGGCACACTCAACTCCGTAACTAGAAATTACAATATCGTTCATTATATTTTCGGTAAGTGAGGAAATAGGGGTAGGATGCGGAAACACGTTCTCCTCAGTAAAAACACTGCTAAAAAGTATTAAAGCCGACAGCTAATTGATGTGAAGTTTGTACTGATCCGTCGTCACAAATAATACGAGGTAATACTGGAGTTGGCTTTAGATTTATTACTTTCCAAAACTTTTTTTTTTTTTTTGCGTCGGATCGAAGCATGTTTGAGACATCGTCATCGAAAAGAAGTTGCTTGGCATTTTTTATTTCGTTTTTGCAGAATACTGAGTGAGCACGATAAATGGTTCCATCGTGCTGACTGTGTGAAAGCGAGGCACGACTCTAAAGACGTTTCTTTTTTTTGTAGGTAGTGTTTAATTCTCGTCGTAAACCACGGTTTGTGCCGGCTAGGGGCGATTTTTATAGTGGATACACATACAGCTGGAGCCTCCTGTAACAAATCCCGAAAGATGATCCGATTTTCGTTTAGTGACCGTTCATCAAACCCACTCAGGAATGTGCTAGAAAATTCACTTAATACAGAATACAAAGTTTCCTTATCAACTCTCTTATAACCAAGGATTTCTTTGCTAATTTGGTCCCGTTTGTTTACAGTCAGGGCAAAATTGCAGTGGATAATACAATGATCACTAATTTTGTTGATGACGCGTACAGATGCATGCTCGGGATGGGTGGGGAAAATTAAATCTAAAACTGCATCTTCACGCCTAGGCGTGGTAATCATTTGCTGCATATTAAAGTAGTCGGCCATTTCTAACAATTTCCGGCACTCATTTTTTTTTTTTGGGGGGGGGGGGGGTGTATTCATCGGACACTGTACATGCAGCCCAAATCAATACCGGGGTAGTTCAAATCGCCAGCTAATATGAGAGAGCTGTAAGGGAATTTAGAATGAACTTCGTCGATAACTGTAGTTATATTTTCGATAAAGTCGGCTGAAGGGGGGCCTGTAACACACCCCGATTAAACGCGTCTGAAAAGATAGTTTAACGGTAATCCCTAAAATTTTGAGAGAGCTATGAAAGGAAAGCAAAGAGGATGGAATGGTGTTTTTGACAGCTGCCATAACTCCGCCTCCCCTGGTACCAGTTCGATCTTTGCGATAAATAGTAAACGAGTTAGCAAGAGACAGCTCTGAATTCGCAATATTCGAAGTAAGCCAGGTTTCCGTTCCCAAAACAACATCAGCAGAACAAGAGTCAATACAAGTCATCAAGTCATCTTGCTTCGGCAATAGACTGCGGAAGTTGGCTACCAGGAAAGAGAACGGGCCAATCTGCGTAGTGGGGCAAGAGTTGGTTTTATATTTATTTTGAGGTCATGGGCGGCGGTCTATCGTATTGCCTCGGGAAACTGAGATAACCTGATCACTGTTTGCATCGTAGGAGTAAACAACATCGTTCAGTGTAAGCTTATCGTAGGATAGTAGGAATCAATTTGTACCTCGGTTTTCTTTCGCATAGTCACGAAGTTTTTTTGCGGGCAAGCTGCACACTGGGCGAAAAATCCTCTTCAATCCAGACTTGAGGGGATATCAGGTTTTTCAACCTGGGAGCATTGCTTAAGACCTCGCACTTGCTTTTGTAACTCAAAAATTTTATAACTATCGGCCTATTTGTCCCAGCCCTACGCTCTCAACAAAAGGATAGCCTTTGGGGTAGTCAGGAGCCGTCACAGATATCGCTACCCCCTTAGTTATTTTAATGACCCCATGGGTAGTCACACGGCTCGCAATCAACAGGTAGTCACGGTGACTACCCACAAAAGAAACATGGCGGCTGGCAAGCGACAGGGGAGCAATACGAGTAAGGCCTAGCGAGCTGGACTGCTTTTTCTAAAATACGATTCTCAAGTGCGTACGCCCGTTCGCTGTTTTCCGTGCGCACTAAAGCACGCATAAACGCGCCTCGAAGCACCGGCACCGCACCTATTACGAGTAGGGGCGACAATGTGAAGGGGGGATTCGCGGGGTTTGTCCGGGACTGCTTTCGCGCGGCCGGCTGGATTTGCTTCGCGGCCAGAAAACATTCAACGAAGGAATCGTATAGCGACAATCCGCCTCTTGCAAGATCCGACTGCGCGTGTGCCGAACCCTAACGGCAGTTTTCGGAACCATCGTGGTTGGCCTCGGCTGCAGACCGAAGGTTGCAGACGAACGAGCGCCGAAGTTTCTCTCTCAAGCCTATTGCCAACGTCGCGTGCCGCATATAACTTGTTTATCCCGTGCCACTCCTGGCACCAAGCAGGGTTCTTTTTTTTTTTTTTTTCGTTTCCCGTCGGTAAAACGTGACAGGCAGCGCCGAGGAGCTTGGATAAGGGCTGTGAAGCGTCAGTGTGAAGACGGGAGTCCATGGTCGCCGTCATCGTCGTCCCGGCTCTGTTGATTGCATTTTGTGGAAGGTACGTATCTAAATAATACATAGCCCAGCGTGTTCCAGCTTAGCAGGTAGTACTTCTCGGCAGGCCAGTGCCGGCGCCGCGTCAGAACTGTGTGCATGTTCGTTCAGCGTGTTCGCATGCGAGAACTGGTTCATTATGACTTGCTAGTACGGAGCTTGGCATGATATGATATTGCGTTGACATAAACAGGTGCTCGCCTTTACACTGCGTGACGTGTTGTGCCGCTGTTGTCGCTCGTATTTTGCAAGCTTTCTCGCAAATCGCACGCCAGTGAAGTAGATCGCGTGGTTAGGTCAGTGAGGGCTCGCTTATGTGCGCTTTTTTCGCGTGTTGCATGGGCGCCACACTTATTGCAGCTTTGCTTTTTACAGGGAAACCCTCAAACTCGCCCAGACACCCGAATTTCGTGCCATCAATTTTCGTCTACAAGGACGAGTTTAAAAAGGCAGACGATCTGGACCGCTATCGCCGATTTGCAGGGCGTTCGAAGAGGAAGAACAGCGTACATCGAAGCAGAAGCTTCGACACCGGTGCTGCGTGACGTATTGTTCGGGGATGATAAAAGCCCATCACTACTTGCTCGAAGTGTTATGATTCGCACGTGCACCAAGTAAACGCAAAAACACTATATTCGCTTCATGTCCTTTACGCTTACGTTTCATAAGCAAAGAACAGCGTGCATCGAAATTTCGTGCCGCAGTATCCAAGAAGAAACCGCGTTTTCCAGAACGCCTGGACCCGTGACCTGTGCGTAAAGTTGAGGAAGGTTAGTCACCCGGCAGGGCAAAGGCAGTGCCCGGCCAACACCCCACCCGTGCTTTTCTCGATGACGGCGTGGACCACGTAATACCCTCCTTTCATTGAAGGAAGGCAAATACTGCGCAGGAGCCCAAACGTCGACTCCGAGGATAGTTCATTGTATCTCACATTGCGAACGTATTCCTCATCTCGGAACTTTTGCCCATTGGTAGTTTGGCGTTGGAAGCGCGCTCCGCTTTTTTGCATGTAACTTGCCAGCTGCGAGTCGGTGGGCAGCTTGATCGAACGCGGCACTTCCGTTCAGCCGTTCGCCACGGCAGAAAAGCTCCATGGAGTAAAATCTTGCCCTGAGGGCTGCATTCTGCCCCACAACTATAAAAAAAAAATCTAAGCACTACGGAAGATAAAATGCACCTAACAACACGCAGTGTGGTCGGTCGTGGCGTTCAATCGAGAGCCGTCTGCACTTGGAGGCCAACCATATTGTTTCTCGTCGCGCCCGTGAGATGGCGCCACAGCGCAACGCAAAAGGTGAATTGGAATGCCGTCTTTATTGAACGTAGTATCTGCTTGCTGTGCTTGCCGTAAGTGATCCGGCGTTTTCGGTCGATAGCGGCGAGGCGAGGCATCACCGATTCAAGCGGCGTCGGTTCCCACCGTTCAACGCTCCTGCTCACCTGTTAGCACTCGTTTTCCACTTCCAAGTCTCTGGTTATCCGCACCGCGACTGTGCACGCACTTCGCGCTATTCAGCGCACGGAACACCCATTCAGCTGGGGGCACAATTATCACGATTGTTATCGAACGAGAGGTAGGGAGGGCAGTGGATTGCAGACCAGCTGTCCGTAATTTAATAGATACATGACTAGTCAATACTTCGCTTATTGAATTCGGCGGCAGCTTGCGCCACATAGGAAGTGTAGTAGTGACCACTAGATGACGCTAAGAAAATGATGTTTTTTTATATTTCAGATTTGACGGTACAACAACTCATACACCGGCACACAAACCGCACGAATACCAACCAACATACCAACACTGTTGCAGGCACATAGATGTCAGTAGCACAACAAGGCACAAACAACTCCAACTCAACACGTCCGCGACTCTCTACTCTCACCGCCCTACCGACCCGAGTCGTATATATGCCCTACCATTTTCTGAGAACCATTTGGCAAGCGAGTGCCGCTGTTTACTAGATGAATACAAAGGGTATTTGCAAGTATTATTGGCATACAAGTCCTTTGAGTATTTAAATTGGCAGGCTAGACATCTCTCTTAATCTAGCGCTTCGAAAGGTAACATATGAACATAATCGGCTAAAGTTACACCGCACGGCATTCTCCGATCAGTTTCGATTTCAGATTCACGCAGTGATAAGCTTACTCAAGCCATGTTGCCCCATTCTCGTTCCGGGCGTGTAATAGCAGCAAAAGTTGCAATAATATCTGCATTCCTAAGCAGTAATCGGCTAAAGGTAACATAATTCGTAGTCTTGTGTTGTTCAATTCGTTATTTTTTCCCTTAGTGCTTGCGAATAGGTGACTAATTGTAGCGGGCAAACGCTGGCGGCACGCTTTCCAGTGTTGGTCGAGCAACCGATGACTCGCTCAATTCGCTCCACTTTAAAAACCCCTAAATTAAACTTTTGTTAAAAAAAGTATTGTGGTACAATTATATATATAAAAACTAGCATAGCCGTGTTTTTTTTTTCCTATGTGCTGCATTTGGAAGAGACTATACACTCCTATTAAATTATTTTAAATCTTTCAGTTTTCTGTTAACAACAAAAGGTTGGCTCTTTCCAAGCATGGGGATACTTCATATAAACAGTGTATTAAGCTGAAAACTGTAGGGCATTACAGCCAAAGCTATGCTGTATATACAGTATATAAAGTGTCTATAATGGAGACAGGGTTCAGGTAACAATTGTTTGTATTCTTTTATTTTCCAAACCTGATATACAAATTTATATTGAAAACATTTTTCTTTAAAACATGATAAACCTTTTAAAACAGCCTTGTTTTAAAACAACAACTTTTGAAACATTGTGGAAATGGATATTTGAAAAGGAATCTTTTTCCAGCTCTGGACTATCAAAGCATAATAATTATAGTAATGATACTTTTTGAAGTTAGAAACAACCTTGCAGCTTTCTTTTTGGCACCTTTGAATATGAAGCAAACCAATAAACTTACATGAAAAAGGAACATTTAACCAAAAAAAAAAACAATGTTATGTATGCATTACAAACATATTAAAACATGCAACACTGCAGTCATTTCACCATTCAAAAAAAAATATTTGAAAATATGTACAGCACAAAAAGGGATATGATTTACACCAATAACGATACTGGGCCATAGAACCAGTTTGAGCAATCAAAAAAAAGTATGAGGGGGCACCCAAAAGTACCTGGAATGAATTTCAGGAGGGCGGGGCTTTCGTAGTACCAGCATCCGCCTCTAGCAGCGCTAAGCGGCACTCTTCCTGAGTCAGTTTACCCACCGGCGTCGTCTGCTAAGGAAATATTTTCCCCAAGCACTTCAAAATCATTCCTCGTTTTTTGCAATGTCTGACTTGAAGGGCCTTCCACGTTCGCAAAACTATTTCCTTTCGAGACTTTTCATACGGGCGAAAAGAATGAAGTGACAAGGGGGCGAAGTCCTAAGAATAGAGTAAATGGAGAATCGGCGTCATGCCATTTTTGCTAAAAACTTTTTGCACTGACAGGGCAGAGCGTGCTGAAGCATTGTTGTGATGGAACTATCATTCCCTTTTTCCCTCACATCAGGGCGTTTCTCCCTTACTGAGTTTTGCAGGTAAAACACCCGATTAACGGTTTCATTAAAAGGAACAAACTTGAAGTGAACAATGCCCAATTTTTTTATATTTTTATCAGTTGAGGAGGTTGAGGGTCGCCCTGAACAAGGTTGGTCGGCGATCAATAGTAATTCCCCGGCCTTAAAGTGAGCAAACCACTCGTAGACTTGCGATTTCTCATAAGCATCGTCTTCGTAAACTCTCTTAAGCATTACAAGAGTTTTCGGCACCGTTTTCCCTAAAAGAAAACAAAATTTCACGGCCGCATGCTGTTCCTTCCTATCGGACATTGCAAAAAAAAAAAAAAAAGTCACAAATTATTTTTAGCCGCTGGGAAAAAAAAAGCCGTTTACAACTCCCTGTAATGCCGAATTGGAGCGCAGATCTTGAGGAGGAGGAGGGAAGGGTACTCAGGGGAGGGTATACCCCTCCTCATCCTTCTCGTTCTCCTCCTCCCCTCATCCTTCAATCTCCTCCGGGGGGGGGGGGGTGAGTCACATGACCTCGGGGGGGGGGGGGGAGGGGGGGTCACGTGACCTCAGGGGGGTCACGTGACCTCGAAGGGGGAGGTCACGTGACCTCGGGGGGGGGGGGGCTCGCGCGGTGCATGTACCATCATGCACCGCGCGGTTACGCCGACGGTGACTGCGACGGCGACGGCGACTCCGACGGCGACGGCGACGCTGCTCAAGCCGGAAACGGGCACCTAAGAGCTGCGCTCTAAAACTTTTATAGCAGACAATGCCGGTCGGCAAACTCACTCGGAAAGGGTGCTGCTAAGCGCTGCTAGCTGCGGAAGCTGGTACTACAAACGGTCCGCCCTTCAGAAATTCATTTTAGTTACTCTTGTGGCCACCCTCGTATGATTTACTGTGTCAAAAGCTTTCAACATATGCCTGTTTAAAAACAAAAAGATGGCAACCGGTCAATTAGGCTCAATATACCTAATGCGAAATCGCTTGGTGGTGACAACTCTAAGAGCATCGCCATTTTCATGTTGACAAGCGTTGTCGTTACCGAAGTGCGGTGTAGGCATCGAAGAGAGCCGTATACGGGCAGTGTGCGATAGCGCAGCTGCTGTGTTTTCTGCCTTCTGACCATGGAATGTGGACGAACAGTTTAAACAACCTATGGCAACTGTCTGACGAAACTCTTGGAGGCCTGTGCACGCTGGCGACAACCTCGTCGAAGTAGCGGAGCAAGTCCTACTTTCGCTGTGGAAGCTTACCCAGGCAGCACACCATTGTTGGACCCCCGTTGGCAAAAACTGGTTCCAATATTGGTCTGACGTTGGCATTTTAGAAAACGCCACCCGATCCAATGGTGGTCCAACATTGGTGCCAATGTTGGACCACTGGTTTGCCAACGTTCTAGCCCACGTTGGACCAACGTGGTTTGCGCTTCTTTTATCCAATATTGGCATAGAGGTTTCACCGTTGGCTGGACCAACATTGGCATCCAGCGCCTTACACGCTGGCTCTTCCAACATTGGCCTAAATATTGGCTATTCCAATATTGGCATCCAATCTAATACACTGGCTATCTTTTGCATCCATTGTCTAGGACATTATTGGATGTCATTTTTCAGTCCGTGTTCTAACCAGTGTCACAAAAACAGTGCAGAGAATCAAGCAAGTCCCTTGCCCTTTTTCCTCAAGCACTGTTTTTTTTCTGATACTAAAATCTAATAAATGCAGCAATTTCACCATATTTGGACACTTTAGAAATCATTAAAGCATGCAAATGATTTGTTCATAACGTTTGACAGTTCATAATTTATTTAAATCGAATAAAAATTTTAAAAAAAATTGTGCAACCAGGGGGGCCTAGGCAGACTTGGCGGCAGGCTCGGTAGTGGACAGGGCAGAGGGCTGGGCAAAGGGATTCCACGCAGGTGCCTGGCCACAGGATTCTGAAAGAGACAGATGCGGGGGCTTGGATTCAGGTGAAGGGTTTCAGAGGCTCTCAGTTCTCTCTTACGCTTGTCAATAATGAATATCAAACTAAAACATAGCTTCATTATTATTCGCCGCCCTTTAATTAGCTATTCGATTAATCGGCTCAGTTGCTCTGCAAGTATAAAATCTCGGAAAGGCCTACCGACTTTTTTATGTTTACTTTTCCATATTATAAACTTTCTATTCCAGTGAATTATTTTTAGTTATTTTGTATGTAACAAAAACTTAGTACTGCCTTCTAAAATAAATAGATGCGCAGGTAAGACACCAGGGCCGGCTTGCTGGAATCAGTGTCTCAGCTTAGACTGGGTGAAGGAAAGCACTGTAAAGGCTGGGACGCGCGAGCGTCTTGTGTCGAGGTTTGAGTCCCGTTCAGCTCGTACGCTGGCTTTGACAGTGCTTTCTTTACCCCCGTCTCAGCTGAGACGCTGTTTCTAGAAAGAGGGCCCAGGCGCTTACTATTGTTTTGTTCGTCCGACTTGTCCTTACTCAGAGCTCCATCGATCTAGATTAAAATATTTATAGTGGTTTAAAAAATTAATGAAATAGTACGAAGGTTATTTCATAAATTGCTTAACTCTACTCTTGCAACATCATGGTGTCCCTCAACCTTTCATCTAGCTTTAAGAAGTCTTAGGAATTACAATCTCGCCATTTAGGTTAACACCAATATTTCTACGTTGATTTGAAAAAAACAACGATCTTAAGATTTACGGTATTTGCGGCACGGAAATATGTAGTTAATAATGTACCCATATTGCCTCCATAATATTCACAATTTATAAATGCAACCGCTGGCCTCCCTCTTCAGCTCACCAGTGTCAAACGCACGACTAAATTAACAGTTCAATAAATACCCCGCTATACGTAACAACATGACAGTTGAACAGAAGTTGATGCTGGAATCAATCAAGAGTTTAAAATAAATCGCGCACATAAAATAGCGTGTCGTTTAAAGACAAATTACACTCGCAGAGCGCGGTGACATAACTGACACTCCACTCGCACCCAACAAGCCGAACCTTGGTAAATAAGGACTACACAACGCTTTGTGGTATTCGGCTTGGAAATACCGGGAGAACTTTTTACTACAGCACACATCTACCGCCAAGAACACAGCCATATTTTAACACAAAAAAAGTAAATAAACCGACTTCGAACACAAAAATAACCAATCAGAACGTCTCTCACGGTCTATTAGAATAAAAAGCACTTGCAAATAGCGCTGTACAGGGCCTTTCGGGCCGATCGCTCTGGATTACACGTTGAACTCGTCGCAGATTCCTGGCACAGAGTTCGACACGGTTCAAACTCATCGGATAGGGACAAAACGTACATTGCGTAGCAAGAATACCTATCCCCAATAGTCAGGAGGACTTCTCCTTGTCACTCACATGGAAGAGAATGCGGTCCGTCGTGTCTTCGGTCCGTCGAAGCTAGTGGTCACATGTATGCCCAGAACAAAGGAAGATCACCGGAGTGTAGGCGCTGCCGAAAAAATATCCATGGTCTTGGAAATCCGCATGTTGAAGATCGCACTTGGCACTAAGACGAAATGCGCTGCTGGTGATCGGAACTCTCGAACTAGATTTACCACATTTACCACAGAAGCGAAATCTACAGCAGGCCCGCAGGCCGCATCACACGCGAAACTAGGTCCGGTCTTCGCAGGCATTCCGGGTTTGTCAACGGCTAATGCGTCATCCGTCAAAACACGTGATAACGCTTCTACCGCGCCTTCAGCTTATGGAGAGGGAGAAAAAGAGAGAAGTAGAAAGAAAGCAGCCCAGAACGGGGGGTGCGCTTACAAAGGCTAATCTTCCGGCCCATCTCAACAATGAACCCAACCAGAGGATTTGTCACTTGTACCCAAGGTTGATAGTGCAGTGGATGTTATGCGTGGCCTTGGGAACGACCACAAGCGCCTGTTGAAAGAGTCAATCGCAATAACAAAGCTTGGGAATGCAGTGAACAAGCCTTCATTGTCTTTAGATACGGAATGGAAACGCTTTCTAAATCTCTAGTGATATTGAAAACCTTTTATTATAATTTTTTTGTGCGTGTGTCGTTTTACAGCCGACTTTCTCAATGAAAGGTCCAGTGCAATCTGTTATTTTCCCAGCGTTTTTTTTTTTTTATGCTATATAGGTCAAACGCAATGTGGTTTATGCTATGTCATCGTTGGTGTTGTCATCGCTGTGTCATCGTTGGTGTTGCCAGTTCATTTGTTGGTTTGACCCCATTGTTAGAATTCCGGTGTCGTGTCTTCGGTGGAGAGAGGTGATGTCGTACCTTTTGTGGAGAGAGGTGATGTGAAGAAGGGTTCCCTTTCCTTCCTTCTTTTTCAACCCTATATAAAGGGTGCTTTCCTCAATAAAGGTTTAGCTGTGTTTGAGACGTTCTCCTTCTCTTCTTTGTCGTTGTCTTTTTTACCTCAGTCTCGGGTTTTTCACTAAAATGTTTGGGCTTTTAGTCAGGTTCCGTGCTCTGCCTTATCACCAGCTTCGAGACTGTAGTCACGTGACCCTAACCGGAGGCACGATTGGCCTAAAACACGCAGAGCGTCTACCCTGCTGCCTATACTGATTGAACAGGACAGCTCTTTGAAGGCCAGCTTTTGAATTTCTAAAGAGGCTGTCCAGCTCAAAAGTGATTCTAAACGGGGCAAGTTTGAAGACACTATGTTTTACGTCGTATAACTCACATTAAAATTTAGAATGAAGAAATAAGCGCGACTATATTTTGCGCACGATGTCCACAAATAAATAAATAAATATATATATATATATATATATATTTTATCAATAAATTTAAAACTATTTGTACACAGTTAGGTTCGCGTTTTTAAACTTCAAATTTTTTTACGAAAGAGTTACACATAAAATACACCACGGTGTATCGTCCGACTTTCAGCGCACGATGAAACGGCGACGCTCGCTGACAGAAGGTTGCGATGCTGCGCGAACAATTTCGGAAAGATGCTGCGTAGGATACGCCGGGCGCAACGGCTTCGCGACCGTTCGAAGAGCAAAGGATTCGCGACGACATAGTAGCGTCTTCCAACTTCAGTAAGGTAACGGGGCTCGAGAGTACCACGCTCACATTTCCGCAGAGCGAGCGCGGCCGGCCAGATGAAGGCGCAGTATGCACTCGCGTCGCGATTGCTACGTCGTTGCTCTGCCTACACTGATGACATGTGCACTGGCAGTCGAAGCAGCCCTCCCGAGACTTCATTCGAGTCCAATAGACAACTTTCTAGCGCGATAGACTCTCGTAAAAGTGAGAGTAGAAGTCGTTTCGGTTGGCGGCGTAAGCGGCGGCTTTATGTTTGTTGACACCTGCGTCGACAATGACGAAATATGCACAGAAACATTAAATATAAAAAAGAAAGCACGCAGAAAGAAATACAAACATGGCAGGGGCACGGGCAAAGTAGGAGACGTTAACGCTACGGAATGCATATACATACAAAATACACTGGAAAAGACAAAAATAATTAAATCTAAAAAACGGAATTAAGTTTTCAACGCCGAGGTAGGGAATGCGAAGGGAGAGCAGCAGGCAAAAAAACTGCCATAGTCCTATAGGCAGCTAAGGACGTATTTGTGATCGCGGTGATAAAGCACCGGCGACGTACGCCCCATGAACTTGGGTAAATAAAATTCTCGCCCGGGCGAGCGCGTGAACGACTCTTTTTTTACTTTCCTACCTCTGCAATGCAATAAAAGGGTCGCGGGTTTATAGCTTATGGCAGTGCAATATTGACCAGCCAATACCATGACATCACCAATATTGGAAAACTCTTGGCTTTGACAGTTTAATATTAACCAGCTTAAGCCAGCGTATATTCAATATCGGAAAGCCATTGGCTCTGACAGTCCAATATTGTACAGGTTATGCCGGCGTATTTTCAATATTGGAAAGCTATCGGCTTTGAAAGTCCAATATTGGACAGCTTATGCCGGCGTATAGCCAATATCAGAAAGCCAGTGGCTCCGACAGTCCAATATTGGACAGATTATGCCGGCGTGTATCCAATATTGGAAAGCTATTGGCTTTGACAGTCCAATGTTGACCAGCCTGTGCCAACGTATCACCAATATTGGAAAACCACTGGCTTTGATAGTCCTTCATTGTCCAATGTGATTCCAATATTGGGAAACAAATGGCTTGTTGGGCCACTGTTGGGCCATTCTTTGCCACATCAAATCCAATGTTGGCCCAATACGGTGTGCTGCCTGGGTACACACTGTCGGTTGTCGTCAGCGTGTACACAGCCCCTGAGAGTTTCGTGAGACAGTTGCGGTTGGTTGTTTAAACTGTTCGTCCACATTTCATGGTCAGAAGGCGGAAAACACAGCTGCCGCGCCATCGCACACTGCCCGTACGGTAGTCCCCGATGCCTCCACCGCTTACCGACAACGCTTCCTAACGTTAAAATAGCGACGCTCTTATTGTTGTCAGACCACCAAGCAATTTTGCATAAGGTTTATCGAGATAAGGCAATTTTCTCTGTAATAGACCCTTTCATGATCCCATCAAGCAACATTTGCGGTCACCATCTCTTGGGCATGAAACCTGTAATGGCATCAGAGTCCTTACCGAACTCTGACGCAACATTCATTCTCGATACAAGCCAAGCCGAGTTCACGCCCAATGCTTGCACAGCCCTTGTGTCCAATACATGCCCAGAGTGTGTGCCCAAACAATGGCGGACTTTGATAATTGGTACCCCTGCAGCTACCATACTCTGTTCACCTCTTAGCTGAGACTGCGGTGGAAGCTACGTCCTCGTTAGACCAGTCATACGCCTCTCTTTTTTCCTCGTCATCACGCTCCCGGCCATAGCCATGCGCGGAGAGCCGGGTCAGGTGATAAGAGGGAGGCGGCTGATTGGTCCGGCAGGCACGTAGCTCCCACTAGTCTCAGGTTAAGGGTGAACAGAGTATAGATGGTGCTCACTTTTGAAAAGGGTCTATTCAAGGGTTGCTGACAAGCTGTAGGTGGCTGCAATACAAATGGCAGAAGCGCATACTGCAATGTTCACTCGTCTCATGTCATTTTTATAATAGCCTTTGTTCTTGTCGAGGGCAACACCGGATCCCACCGCTGCCACCATGTCGTGGTCGAGACAGGTTAACGACGACAACTGGTTTATTTCATACTATATGTGGTCTCGTGGGCTGTCGGGCTGGTGGCATCGATTACATGATGGGCCTTGTCTGCCAACCCTCTTTCGCGTCTTTTTGCTGGTGCTTGCCACATGAGGTGCTGCACTCGGCGGTGGGCTCCGGTGTTGCTTATAGCAGTTCTAAACCACTATAGAAAAAAAAAAACAGGGTGACAAACCTGTTACAATGTAGCAAACAGAGATGTTTTAGGCTGGCATGACACAAAGAAACTTTTTCAAAATTTTGACATTGCAAGGCAAACACAATTTTGGAAGTTTCACGGTCTAAACCAAGAAGCACGAATTGAGGTTTCATTTTCACCACCATGGCCTGACGAGCAGCTGAAATCTCATTTTATGTTGAAGTCGCAATATCTGTAATGGACTTTTTCCACATACCGACGGCACCAGGCGGTGGCTGCACAAACTAAAAATTGAGGAAGTGACCTGCACTACCATTCGATAATGGGAGCTATGCTACCCGTTTCTTCGCTCTTTGAGCTGCGGCGCGTGCGCGACAGCACGCGAGCCACGCGAGCAGTACGAAGGGACGCACTTAGGGACTTTCATACCTCGTGATCGGCTTGGTAGGGAGAACCAGGGGGAACCCACGAAAAACAAGGTAACCTAGCGAGCAACGATGGCGACGGCGGCGGACGGATCAGGAGGCAATCAGGAAGCCGTCTTTTACCCCGTCCTGGCGATAGAGCTGGGCGGTGTTTCCGCCGGGAGAGAGGGTTTTCGGACCGGTTCAGACCGAAATCGGGCCTCCGTAGCCGAAATGAGCTAAAAGACGGTGTTCTACATCCCTGGTGCCGACGGGAGACGGGGGCTCCGCCTCATTGAGGGCGGCCAATCACAAAATAGGAAACGTTCGCTCAATCTGGTGTATTCTCAAAAGCTGGGTGACCATGTGCACGACCACGGAGGGGGGATTGACCATACTCAATAGGAAGAGGCGGTAAAGGCGTGAAGAACTGGTTATTCCGTTGAAGCACAGGTTGCACAGCTGATGACGACGGCGATTAGAGGTACAGCCGCATTCTAGGTACTTTTTTCCTACGGAGTTGTTGACTGACCGCGCGACCAACGCAACTTTAAAGAGGGGCATCCGAGGCGTCCACCCAAACGTTGTGCTTTTCTTTCCGTCTACCTTCTTTTAGGGGCGAAGCTCCTTAAGGCGTATCCACACGACGGACCAAATTTCTGTTTTGGTCCGCGGGCCGCGCATCACGTGATCTTACGTCACCGGTCTTTGAGCCCCGCCGGCGGTCCGCGGCCCGCGCTTCTGAGAAATGCCAAGCGACTTTTCTCGCCCGGACCTTGGCGGCGGACCGCGGCGTTTTTAGTATAATTGAAGCGCTAAGTCTGGCAACAAGCTGACTTTTGTTGTTTGGATTGGAATCCAAATCCAATGTCGTTCTCTTTTGGAGCCAACTGTTGAAGACGAAGAAGACGACCCTTTTGTTGTGCGACGATGGCGGCATGGTGCAACGACGCAACTTCTTACTTCATCGCACCCGTGGAGCAATTCCCCGCTCTGTGGGATTGCACTTTTCGGTTCACTTAAGTCCTCCTCGTCCTCAATAGTCAACGCCACGGCCACTGCGGCCAAACGTCTCTTTCGTTCAACCTCCATCTTCGCTCCTTACAAACAGCCTCAAAGCAGCTCGCTGCATGCGTTTGGCGGAGCTGTGAGGTCGAGGGTTAGACCGGCCCGTTCGCTCTGTCGTCTGCTCTTTTGATCCGCCGTGTGGATGCTCATTGCAGCCGGGCGGCCCGCGGGCTGCGCATCACGTGATCAATCGGTCCGCGGCCGGTCCGTCGTGTGGATACACCTTTAGGGGCTAGCCATGTCCGTATGTCCGTCCCAGAGCCTTTTATACTGGTCCGTCCGCCGTCCGGCGTCGGGTGCTCGTGCTCCTGCTCGTGAGCTCATGTGCTCACGTGCTCGTGTAGGGAAAAAAAAATGAAAAAGAAAGATGAAAAAAAAAATTATGTCCGTCTAGCGTCCGGCGTCCGGTGCTCGGTGCTCGTGCTCGTGAGCTCACGAGCACGTGAGCACATGCTCACGTGCTCGTGTAGGGCAAAAAAATAAATAAAAAAAGATAAAAAAATGACGAAAAAAAAATGTTTGCGCAGTCGACAGGATTCGAACCTGTGCGGGGAGACCCCAATGCATTTCAAGTCCATCGCCTTAACCACTCGGCCACGACTGCTTTTTTTTTTCTTTATTGCCGGAATTTGACAGGGAACAACCAAAAAGGACATACAGACGTTAAAAACTGCTAAAAGCGTCAACCGATCACCCGTCGGTGGTACGCAGTTAAAAGGGCTTCAGATTTATAATTTTTTCCACCACTGACACCCACTCCGGAACACTGGAGCGGAGCTTCCACACCTCAACGACATAGCGTAAGGAGTCGCCAAAGTATTCACCAACAGGCCTCACGTCGAGATCCGCATGACGAACTGCCATGCGGCTCTTCCATATGCTGTGTAAACCTAATAACATGATCAAATCAAAGGGTACATCGTTTTCGTTTTCTACTGCTAAAAACCTAATGCCTTGGGGGTCTAACGGAAAGTCTTTCTTTAAGGTACGCTGCAATACGTCCCAGAAAAAAAATCCATCCCAACATTCTAAAAACACATGTTCCACGGTGTCTGGTTTTTTGCACAAAAAACAATGAACACCCCACGCCACAAACATCCCCTTTTCCGCCATCCACGTTTTCACTGGTAAAGTTCCGGTGTGGAGCTTAAAAAAGAAAGTCTTTATACACGCCGGCACAGACATTCGTCTAACGCGTTTGAGGACATCCTGCCCCGGGCCTTCACTATACAATGATCGATACAACGGGACAGGTAGTGTAACATCAACAAGATCTTTGTACAACCTTTTTCTAGTTACTTCGCTCAGGTACTCTAGAGAAAAACGTACTCGCAAAAACCTGTAGGCTGCCACAACTTCACGCATGAAACCAAAAATGCCCCCTGGCTCCACCGTATCTGACGAGACAATAAACTCAGGAAGAGCCTTGCCCAACCGTACTTGACACATTGTACGCAGAAAAGGATCCCTAACCTCACGTAAAAAGAGGAAGCGATGAACTAGCTGCTTTAAAAACAGATGCGACACTGCAAGTCCCCCATTCCCCACACTACGAAAAAGGTTTGTCCGGCCCGTACGCTCATAAGAAGACCCCCAAATGAAAACCGCGAAAACCCGGTGCAACTTCTGAACATTCACCCTCGAACAGTGAAGGACTTGGAGCACATACCACAGTTTGCTTACAAAGAACAGGTTGCAAACTGCGGCACGCGCAAACACCGACAAGTCTTTTCCCCTCCACTTCTCAGATTTGTCCCGAAGTGCAATCGTCTGCCTCTGCCAATATGGCTCGCTGTCCCGATAGTTTTCAAGCGGCACCCCCAAATATTTCACGGGAGAAGAGACCCATTTTACATTTTCGTACAGACTTGGTGTGACATCCCAGTCCCCGTGCCAAAATCCTAAACATTTATCCCAATTTACAGCACTTCCACTGCTGCGGCAAAACCGTTTAACAATGGCAATGACTTCACTCACACTCTTCCGATTAGCACAAAACACAGCGATATCGTCGGCGTAGGACAGGACTCGCACTTCGACTGAGTGCAGCTCAAACCCACGAATAGCATTATTCTTAATTATGCTTAAACAAAACGACTCTATATACATACAAAAAAGTAACGGTGAGAGAGGGCAGCCTTGCCTCACTGACCTGCGTACGCGGATACGTTGCCCAACTGACTTGTTGACTATGATACTTGTGGCACATCCTTCATAAGCCAATTGCACCCCTTCTATAAGGATAGAGCCGACGTTAACATGTTCTAGTAAAATCATCATGATTTCGCGCGACACGCGGTCGAATGCTTTCTCAAAGTCTATCTGAAGCATGGCAATGGTAGTGTTCATTATATCACAGCATTCGAGTACACTACGAGCAGAGTGAATATTTGTCGCGATAGACCTTCCTTTGATCCCACAAGTCTGATGAGGCCCAACAATATCTTTAATCACTAATTGAAGTCTCCGTGCTAAAATCTTCATTAGTATCTTGTAGTCAACATTTGTTAAACTGATCGGCCTATAGGCCGTGACATTACGAAGTTTCACGCTATCTTGAGTTTTAGGAATCAATACCGTGTGAGACACCAAAAAAGACGGGGGCAGCTTTTTTACCTCGTACGCCTCTGTGAAGACATTGTATAACAAAGGCGCAACCTCGTGCTTAAACGCTTTGTAAAAGGCTGCGCTGAGACCGTCCGGTCCGGGCGACTTTCCAGGATTCAGGTCATCGATTGCTCTCTCTATTTCCTTGGTGGTAATCGGCAGCTCCAAAAGGTCTTTAGTCTCCTCACTTAACCTCGGCAGAAGTGGTAGAAATTCGGCACGAAAAGTCTCTACGTCTACGGCGTTGTAGGAAAACAGTTCAGAATAATACGAGTAAAAGGCTCTTTCAATACTTCTAAGGTCTCTCGTGATGTTTCCATCAACCTCAATCTCGGTTATCGTGTTCTTGTGGGCGTAGCTCTTTTCGAGACTTAACGCTCGCTTCGTCGGAAGCTCGCCCCTTGCAAGCTTATCTGCTCGCGCCCTGATAAGCGCTCCATGATACCGCTCTTGGTCGAGGGCCTCAAGCTTTATCTTCAAATCGCGAATGTCATGTTTGAATTCCCCTGGAGCCTTGCTTTCTTCTGTAATGAGTGTTTGCAGTATACTCCGCATTATTGTTTCCTGCTCTCTTTGGGAATGCTTTAAAGCACCAGCCCATTCTATAGCAGTCATTTTGAGACTCTGTTTAAATCTTTCCCATTGTTCGCCATAATTACTTGTAACTTCGTTTAATTCATTTAGACGGTCTTTAACCACTTTTGAAAACTCAGCGTCTTCCAGGAGTCGATTATTCAGTTTCCATAACTCCCAGGAGAACTTCGTTCGTTTCTTTATACCACCTATACTGAAGGAAACCAAACAGTGATCGCTAAACGATACAGGCGCTACCGTGTAGCTACTACATATAGCAATTAGATCTAAAGAAACATAAGCTCTATCTAGCCGTGCATGGCTGCTCCCCTGAAAATGAGTGTACTGGGTAGTTCTGGCATGACACACACATTCCGCTATGTCTTCAAGCCCTGCCTTACTAACAATATCATTTAAGGCAATAGTGCTGACATCTCTGTACGGGGTCGTACCTGTCCTGTCTGCTGCCGCACAAACACAGTTAAAGTCGCCAATCAGCACTACGTAACGTTCACACAAGCAATAGCGCCTGACATTTTCAAAAAATACCACCCGATCCTCTACCTTGTTAGGCGCGTACACGCAGATCACTCGCCACTCTAATGAAGAAAACTTAAAGTCGCAGAGTACGAGTCTACCTGCTAAACATGTAACTACTGACTGCTCAACGATTCCAATCGAATTTTTGAAAAAGAGACAGAATCCTCCAGAGATTCCAGTAGCATGACTAACGCATACGTTGTACCGGGCTGTGAACGGTCTCAACATGCCCTCGGTGCGATCCTCGCTCTCCACCTTAGTTTCTTGTATCGCAACTACGTCCAGCCCCTCTTCCATGAACAGACGGCTAAGCTGGTACTGTTTGCGCCTGTCGCCTAGTCCTCGTACATTCAGAGTACCAATACGCAGTGCACGTTCAAGTTCTATCATAGTCTAGAGCGTGACCGCACTAAGGGCACACCGCGAGAGGAAACAGATCTACTGAGGGGGTCGGTCCTCACGAGGTAACGATGAGGACCTCCTCGGTGACCGGCGACGATTCTTCTTCGATAGGGCGACCTTCCAGATGACTTCACTGCGCTGCGGCACTTGCTCCCCTGCACAAGTCACAGTCACCTCATCGCGTCGGCGCTTAGCCGTCGCCAAGTCCAAGTCCATGTCGCCGTCTTGGTTCGCCCCTTCGGAAGTTTTATTCGCCTCGCACACGGCCCCTTCCATCCCTTCTTCTTGAGTCTGCGGCTCAGTCTCAGGCTGCTTCTGCCTCTCCCCTTCCTTAGTGGGCGGTGAAGTAAGTGAACTCTGCACGTCATGGCCAAGTGGTTCACTGCCAGGAGCCCCGTTAACGTTGCTCGCAGCCTGCTCTGCCTCGAACTCGTCCATGTCCTGTTCGCAGCTAACGTCGCCAGTCGTGGGCGCAGCAGCTCGGGCGTAAGTCCGGGCACAGTCTTCTTTTTGGTGTCCAAACGTGCGACACCCAGAGCACCAAGGCGCCCTGCAGTCGCGCCGGATGTGCCCCGTGCGTTTGCAACGGAGGCACACCGGCGCGCGTCCGGGGACCACCACAAGGACCGTCCCTCCGTGAAAGCGTAGTTGATGCGGCAGGTTTTCCGGTGTCATATCCTGTCGAAGGGTGAGGACAACGCTCAGCGTCGTAGAATCGAAGCCTACAAGACCCTCCACTCTCCATTTTTCCCGGACGACGTCTTTCACCTCGCCGTAAAGGTCAAAAGCTCGGCGAACGGCTTCGACGGGCATGTCAAAGGTGACCCAATGCAGCTTCACCCTGATTTCTCGCCGGCACGGGTCGATCACCAAGCAGCGGCGCCCCTTCACCTGCAGTTGCCCCTCGGACAGCAGCTTGCCCTTGGCTTCCGGCGTCTTCAGCTTTAGAAGCCAGACATGACCCATCTGGTACGCGCCCAGACCGGCCACCTCTGACAACACCCCCACCTGCTTCAACGAGGGCACGAAGTCTTCGGCTCTGTAGGGTCGTCCACCGGTGTCACAGTGCAGCACTACGCTGCACTTCAGCGTAGAGTTCCTCTATATGCTCCCCCGAAGAGGGAGCAGAGTTGCGCATTCGTTTTCCCCGCGCCGCCACGCCGCTATTCGCCGAGATCCATCACGTGAGGAGCAAAGCATCCGGCGCCGTGCAAGAAAGCCACCTTTACGGTCGCTCCGCCGACGCTGCTCGCGCCCCGGCGTATGTTCCCCTGCTTTCGCCCTCCTTCTCCTCCTCTCCTGTTTTCCATGCGCGACGGCGCGCGCGGCGCCGCTATTCGCCAAATTTAGTCACGTGAGGAGCAAAGCATCCAGGGTGTGCAGGAAAGCCGGCGCTACGGCCGCCCGCCGAGGCTGAATGCGCAACTCTGCTACCGTAGGTAGCTATATACAGGAACTCTACTTCAGCGATTCCCCGGTAGGCAACGGAGGCAACATCACAGCGTCATCTTGGGCGAAGCTACCCTTATCAGCGGCACCGCGGCCGAGGCCGCTCGTCATCGCCGCTCCTGCGGAGCGATCCATATCACACGTCCGTACTGCACGACAGCCGGAAGTGGAATGCCACCGTTAGGCCACGCGTGCGCTGCCTACTTGGCAAGCTGCGCGCGCGGCATTACTCCCGCCTTTAAAAAGTGCATCGCCCCGATGCAGCACAAAACAAACCAAACAAAAAGAACGGTGAGCTAAAGAGTCATTTGGAACACATAAGGGCCACAGTCCTATCGAGCGTAGTACGGCCTCATGCGCACGACGTGGACGACTTCTGGTCGTGGCGGGTGGCGTGATGAAGTCCGTGTGCCGTCGGGCATCACCTCGTAGTTCAGATCCCCGAGTCGACGAAGCACTCTGTAGAGTCCGAAGTAGCGCTTCAAGAGTTTTTCGCTGAGACCACGGCGGCGGATCGGTGTCCACACCCACACCCTGTCTCCGGGCTGGAAGTGGACGTCCCGACGATGAAGGTTGTAGCGGCCCGCGTCGACGCGTTGCTGGTCTTGGATACGGTGTCTGGCGAGCTGGCGGACTTCTTCTGCCCGTTGGGCAACCACCTGGGCGTCGTCACCTCCGTCGACAGCCTTTCGTGGGGTAACATCGCGTCCAGCATTGTCGTTACTTTGCGACCATGAACCAGTTGGAAGGGTGTCACCCCGATGGTGTGACACCCTTCCAACTTGTCACCCCGACAAGAGAAGAGAAAAGGAAAAGACAAAAGAAAAAAGTAAAAAACGAAAAAGAAAACCCTTACAATTCATCCCTCTCCCTCACCGCTATCGTTTAGATAGAAATTGGAGCTTTTTGGTCGACAGCGCTATAGAAGGACTACTTGCACACTTGTCCATCAGATGCTCTATTCTTTGCGCTTTCATTATTTCTCTTGTCAGTGTGTCTCAAACCCTATCTATTACGGAACAAGTTTCAAAATGTGCTACACAACCACAATCCGGACAGTAGATTCCCAAATGTCCAGCGACAACTCGATGGGTATTATAAAAATGCTCCCTTAAACAATCATTCAAACACCCGCCAGTCTGGCCTACATGCTCCTTACCACACCACTAATGTAGACCAGACTGGCAGGTGTTTAAATCATCGTTTAAAGGAGCATTTTTATAACACCCACTGAGTCGCCGCTGGACATTTGGGAACCCACTGTCCGGACTGTGGTTGTGTAGCACATTTTGAAACTTGTTCCGTAATAGGTAAGAGTCGAGACACATTGACAAGAGAAATAATGGAAGCGCAAAGAATAGAGCATCTGAAGAACAAGTGTGTAAGTAGTCCTTCTATAGTGCTGTCGACCAAAAAGCACCAATTTCTATCTTAAGGATAGCAGTGAGGGAGAGGGATGACTTGTAAAGGCTTCCTATTTTAGTTTTTTTTTTTTTTTGTTTTCGTTTCTTTTTTTTTGTGCTGTTCTTCGCTTTTTTCTTGTATTTTGTGCTATTTCTTCTCCTTATCACGTTCTGAAAAGTCAATCCAGACGTTGAAGAGAAGAACAAAGTAGTCGAATACACGAAAGTTTTAAGTTCAGCGCGTGTGCTTCTCTTCGCGAGTATCTGGAGTGCGATTGTTTCTCTGCGCTGTCACCGTAGAATACGGTTCACCAACTCGCCCAAGCATCCATTCTATCATTTCTGCAACATTAAAATGACTCTGAAAGTGCAAGCACCTACAGGGTGTATTCACGCAAGTCTTGCAAGTGTTGAATTGTTGGTACAGCGCCCTGGTTGTGTCCATGTGCGATATATGACCAAATACCAGAGAGACCAATACTGCAAAGTTCTCCGAAAACCAATCGGCGCGGTGGCGAGAGGCAAGAGTGGCACTGTTCACCACTCTCGCCGTTCGTTCGTGTTGGTGTGTTGCTACTAACAAGCGCACCAATGGGAAGGCTTCAGCCATTATTGGGAACACTAAATAAACAAATACAAAATACAAATACAACACACACAGCAATACTGGATGCTAGTAGTGACGCACTTCTGTTGGGGTTCTGTGGATATTTATACAGCGTGTAGTTGGTCAGCCATTTCAAAGTTGTGATGAGTTGCTCGCTGTAGATGAGCAATTTAGCCAGTGCAGTATGACTGCTAGCCTGGGGTCTTCAACCTGCACCACGCAGTAGTGATACATGATCGCACGCCGGTACGATGCTCATCCAGATCAAAATGGGCAGGGGTGGAGATTGAACCCAGGATCCTTGCGTTCTGCAGCGCAAGCTTTCGCTCCACGTACTCCGAGTTGGTGTGCGCTAGTCCAGTCGGCCACCGATCCCCCAACGCAAGGCAACGCAATGCACTACTGTTGTAAACTCATAATTCCGCTTACGAATGAAATGCGCAATTCCCCTACAGGCTTTCATTCCACGTGAGTGGTATCAGAACAGCTAAAGGCCAGCCCATAAATACTGTCTGTGTTAAAAACAATCCTAGCAGCAATAAGTTGCTATTATATTGCTCAATATATAGAGCACCTTACCATGAACAGTCTTGGCAGTCTTCCATGAAGCCAGGACTTCAGCAGAGAAGACTGACATTCTGTGTCATCTCAGGTCACTCACATCAGGATGGCGAAAGTGAATGCCAACGTCTAATTGGGAAAAGCTGCAGTAAGTATAAAGACGAAAACACAGATTAGAATATATGATAAAAATATCATGGACCAACTTGAAAAAAAGTGCACAAAAAGACAAGGACAAAAGGACAGGAACACGTAGGACGCAGACTGGTGCACAATGGCAACTCGATCTATTGAACACAAAAGAAAATAAATAAGAGGATGAGAGAAATCAGAAAGGCTGTGCTCGGAGAATGTGAGCTTCAGTAACTGGGGCGTGAGGCAAAGATGTCAGGTAGATTGTTTTACAGACACTCTAGAATTAACAACAGCCTTCCCATGCAGTAAGGTG
>JABSTQ010007257.1:0-22549 GCA_013358835.2 Ixodes persulcatus
CTGTTCCTCCTGACAGTGGCTGCAAATCTCCTGTCGCTTGAATGCTCAGGTAAGCCGACCCCGAAACAATCTCCCTCTTCTAGGCCTACATTGCATATGGTTTTATTGATACTAAATGCATATGATGTTATTTGATGAGTCTGACTGGTTTTGAAATCACAGCAGTGTACCGTAACTTCGCCTCCCCCAACCCAGGAGTGCCCAAACTCCAGCCGTTCATCTTCCCGAACCAGGAACAAATGCCGAAGAAAGTGGTGGTGCATTGTGTTGTGCTGGAAGGTGACGAGCCCTTCAAGTTCTCCTGGCTGAAAGATGGTATCGCACTTGCCAGCAATCGAAAAGTTCAAGTCAAGGTCTCCGAGGCCGTGTCATCGCTGACGATAACGACTGTGGACGCTGAAGACATCGGAAACTACACTTGCGTTGTACGTAATGCTGCCGGCTCAGACAGCTTCACGTCGCAGCTCTTGGTCACAGGTAAGTTTCGAGTCTGAACGGAATGTATTGCTATTCGTTTACCTTCAATTTAAACGTCAAAGTCCTCATAAGGTCTCTGTGATGTCTTGGAAACTAACTTCTGCTGGTCCGTACAATGGCAACAACTCAGTACTTATCATCAAGGCAATCGTTAGGCACCGTAATCCGAATCGATTTCCAGAATTAGAGCCCGTGCGTAGCGACCTTTTTTTTGCAGCATTCAAATGCCCGTGAAACTAGCTACGTTGTACAGTTACCACGAACATTGGGGCACCTTGAATAAAATGTTTATCGAAGCTTTCCATATGTGGCGCCACTTGTCCACAAACTTACCAACATCTACACTTCTTTTTTTTTGCTTAGGAAGTAAGCGCAATTCACAACACAACTGTAGTTTCCATTAGTGGCAGAGCACGTCGCGTGACCATAACATTCCAGTTTCTTACCGCGTATACCACGATGTGGTCGTCCACCGTGCTGGTATTCTTTGCGGTACTCAGCAGCTGTGCCGGCAAAGGTGAGCTGAAGCTTTCCTTACGAACGATTCGAGTTCGAAGAACGTCCCTAAACTCGGCGTCTTCGGCATTGCAGAGGCACCGAGATTGCAGCCATTTTACTTCCCCAAAGAACATCCACTCACCGAGACACTCGTAGTGTCCTGCATCGCTGCGCGTGGAACGCCACCCCTGGCTTTTTCCTGGTTGAAAGACGGTCACCCAGTGAATTCGGCACACGGAGTCGTATCCAAGATGATAACAGAGTCTATTTCCACGTTGGCCATACCTCGGGTCGGCGCTGAACACCTCGGCAACTACACGTGCCGCGCAGAAAACGACGTTGGTAGCGATAGCTACACGTCCACGCTGGTCGTAGCAGGTCAGTCGCGAATTTTCATCTTTCTTCCAAGTTGTACGGATTACTGGAGAGCCTGAATGTTACAGAAAAATAGAACTTCTTGTCAGTTAACATGTTACTCTGCATACCGACCGGGCAATGAAGTTTGCTTCGACAGGCAGCGTCTTCGTTTGCGGAATTCTCGGAACTTTCAGACGACCCGCAGCCGCAATCATTGGACTCGATCTCGAGCTCAAACGTCCGAGCACCCTGCCGAACTGTGACGCGCAGCGCTCATGCCCAATTCTTCGCTGGCATGGCCTTCCCAAAGTTTCCCTTTTTGACCGACAGCCAAGCTGACTAACACCCGACCAAGGCACCTCATGTGCAGCGCACACAGCTGAATGTGTATTGCACACCATAGTAACAAAAATACAACTTATGTTGCGCGCACACGCAGACATTCAGCGGTATAGCAATATCTTCACATTTTAAAGGGGGGGGGGGGGATGCAACGATTTCCGGACTTCGGTCATACATTTATGGATGTTGCCCTCTGGCACTTCTAAAGTAAAGAACAGTAAACCGATTTCGCCTGCGTGTCCTAGTTGTTGTGTAAGAAAAAAGATAAATATTGGCATTTCTGGCACCAATCAACTCACTCCCAGTCTTCAGGGTCACACCTGGTCCCCCTCCTAGTGACGTAATTCGGGGTGCCGTAGCTTCCCGTGTGCTTTCTCGGAGGACGCTTCCTCTCCCTCTCTCTGCGTACATAAGCGGGCGTTATGCTGCAGCTTAGAGCCGAGCGAGGTCACGTTAGCTTTTCGCCGTAGTTCCTTCGGCTGCCACTCGCGGCTGCAGGTGGGGGAAAAAGCTCGAATTTCGCTTTGCAATTATGCAGCGGCATCGCGGCATTTTTTAATGAAGGAGATGTTTTCTCTATCCTCCGGGACACGATAAACAACGTGAAAATGATCAGATGCAATTTCTTTTAATCTTAAAATCGTTGCACCAACCCCCCCCCCCCCCCCCCCCCCCCCCCTTTAAGACGTTCCCTTCGTTGTTCCTTCGACTAAAAGATTTTTTTTTCGCTTTCCTGCATTACAGTTTCAGGTGTTATACGGCATAATTAACTTATCCTCCTTTTTTACGCCACGCCATCGTTATCGGGGGAAATAGTCTTCAGAACGGTATTCTGCATTTCAGAACTCCTTGAACGGGGCAATATTGCGAACATTTTAGGTGGCGTGCACGGAGTGGAGCTAGTTTAGCATGCTCTATTATCCGGCATTTTTTTGTTCGGCATGTCTTGTATTCACGCTGTGTTGCGTTGGCTCGGGGGTCGCTCCGAGGTCTAAACATTACGCAGTTCTAGAATAGCGCACGCTAAAGCTATGCGTACGCAAAGAATAGCGTCGCCGCCACTGCGCATGCGCCGAATGCCAACCACGTTTTACACTTGGCGTGCGCTATTTTAGCGTACGTTATATTTCGGAAATATCGGGTGTACGAAAAGAGTCTGTGCTCCCCCAAGGAGTATTCGTGATGAGAAGTTGGCTAAAGCCAAGACGAGCACAGTTAAAAAATGGCGGATCCCAGGACCGCAGCTGCGGCCGCTTTAGCGGCGTAGTGAGCGCGACATCGGCGGCATCCTCGCTACTGCGATTTTCAACACAGGACGACATTGCGCTCTGCTTGGAAGATACAGTAAGGACAGCTTCACTTCATTTCCCATCGTCAATGGTTAGTCCCAAAGGAAAAGTGTAAACAATCATGTTAAACATTTACCAACTCGCCCAGCTTACTACTTTACTAAACAATCATGTCTGAGAGAAGCTTAGATATGCGGGCTTGGTAAAACAGTTCCTTCCCGCGCTCGTGTCGAAGTTACGTTGTTATATTGGATACATCTGGTATGGTGAAGTCAACTTTATTCCACATCGTACATAATAAATAAGCCGCAAGACTAACGTTGAGACGAGATGCGGTCTCAATGGCAACAGGGGTAGACGCCTTTTTGCCACTGAAACTGCATGGTCAATGGGGCGTGCATTACAGCTCGCTCTGGTTAAAATGATTATGATTAAAGAAGGACAAATGATTGGTGCTTTGAGTTTACCACGGGACAGTATACGTATATATATGTAGGATATTTTCAGTCTCTACACGGGTTTCTCATGGAAGACTATTCAATAATTGGTGCTAAGAGACGTTGATTTTTGCGCAAAGTCCTATCTATTAAATGCGAGTTTCCATTGGCCTACTTTGCGTGATACTACGCTCGACACTGATACGTGAAGCTACAAATATGGATGGAATGAAGCCATCGTGGACGCTTACAGTACGCACACGCAGGCCTTCAGCGGTATAGCAATATCTTCCTCTCTGTCACCTGAAAAGAACCTTCCGTAATTGTACGGCACGTTTAATTAATGCCTCGCTACTAAATTATCGTTTTCTGTCTTGCATTGTGGAGGCGTATAGGCCCAACGATGATAGAATGGATGCTTGGGCGAGTTGGTGAACCATATTTGACGGTGACAGCGCTGTCACCGCCAACGATGATGTCAATAATATTATCCAATTTGAAAGATTTCTTGGGTGGCATACGACTGAACTAAGTTTGCTTCTCCCTCGCCTCTGGACAGTTACGCATAATAACGACACAAACGACATTTAAAAAGCGCTTACCTCTTACCGCGAAAGCTTCAGGATACGTGTGCTTACACAAAAATGTCATAAGTGGCGCTAGTTGTCCACTCCAGACTCGACTGTACGACAGCAACGCTGAAGCTGTTACCATCACGGCAACCATATTGCGTCGCACCCCTATTCAAGGAGGTTAGCCCACGGTATGATGCGGCATCTTACCCGAATCGTCTGCGGACTCCTTTTGTTGGAACGCTACCCACGACCCGCGGAATCGGCTAAGGTAAACATGTCTCGAATCCCGCTGGACATCGTGGGATCGCTTAACTTAAACCCACCGTTCTTTTTCTTTGTGTGTGTGTGTGTGTGTCAACGAGCAGTGCCACCGAAGCTGCAGCCGCTGTTCCTCCCGAGAGAGCATCCGCTCATGGAGGCTCTCGTGGTGTCCTGCATCGCCATCCGGGGCACGCCGCCACTGGAGTTTTCCTGGTACAAGGATGGCGAACTGGCCACTCGCCGTGCACTGCCCCAAATGCTCAGCGACACCGTTTCGACACTCACGATCGCTAAGGTGGGCGCCGAAGACCCGGGAAACTACACTTGTCGGGCTTCGAACGCGGTCGGCAGTGACAGCTACACGGCGGCGCTAACGGTCGCAGGTTGGTGCTACTTCGCATTGTTTGCTGATGGTAGATCACTTGTTCGTTGCAAGTAATTGTTTGCAAGCAGCACAAAAGAATACCAGCTTACCACTGCTCCATTGATCGAGCCACAACTTCGGACGACCTATTATATGACTTGCTCATCGCTTCACTTGAATTGTATACGGTATACCTACATCCAGCGTATAGATCGGGGTGGGGGGGAGAAACTACGTTGAATTGTTAAACGACCATAGATATTCCCCCTTTCTCGAACTGGCACATCTCGTCGTAGTTCTAACTTTTTTTAAATCTCGCAGAACGAACTGTTCGTCTAAAATACTTCAGGAAATGACCGTGGAGTGGCGCTAGTTGTCCAGTGATCTCGAGCGTGAGCTACGATTTTAATTGGAAGAACTCGACTACGCGTATCTCTTGGCCAGTCTCAACTAAACGTCTCGGAGCCACCGACGTTCCCCAGTACACATCAAGCATCATCGATTTAAACGTCGATATTTCGCATCAAGTTTCTTTACAGCAGTGTTGAAGCCTGCACCACGATGAACGTCAGTGTCTTTCAAGCCATCATCGCCCTGCTCGCTTTCATCAACGACGCTCACACCTTTGGTGAGTCGTCATTTCCGAATACATATGTAGGCTTACGGCAGGGTGATGTGTGATTTTCTTGAATTTTAATTGCTTAGAAATTAGTAATTTGTTTATGGAACTTCAAACTGCGTAGATGACGTTGGAGACATATACAGTGCTATGATCGCAGACAGTTAATCATTTACTGGTCGTTTTTTTAGCAGTTTACATGAATACCACCGATCCTCCTTGTAGTTTACATTTTCTTTGTATCACTCGTGTATTCACAACTGTCTCCAGGTTACAAGTCCACTTTCGCTGAGCCCTGTGAAGTTATGTCGCAAAACAGATATCGTATGTTCCTTGTTTAGCTTATGATTTCAATGGTTTCAGATGAACCCAAGATCCAGCCTTTTTACTTTCCCAAGAACCATCCCCTCAACAAGAAGGTGGTCGTGTCCTGCGTCGCCATGGAAGGGGACGAGCCGCTGTCCTTCGCTTGGCTCAAAGACGGTCGTTCTTTGGTGTCGGGACAAAGAGTTTTCGTGACTAAATTTACTGAAAACATAGCATCGTTGACCATCCCTGAAGTGACCGCTGAAGACATTGGCAACTACACGTGTCTCGTATCCAACAAGGCCGGAAAGGACAGCTATACTTCAAGCCTCATAGTGAACGGTCAGTCGGTGCTTGTCATGCATGGCTTTAGACTTACCAAACTACGATCGTGGGGGTCGCAGCTTTATTCTTCTCCTTTCTGGCTCAGTGGGATGCGAAGTCGTCCTTAGCTAAGAACCAACTGGCCCAAATCGGCAGCGCCTTGTCTTGTCCCCCTTGCCTTGATCCTTCTGTCTTTTCGGCGCTGTTTTCCTCAGCTATGAACCAACTGGCCCAAATCACTACCTTATTGTTCAACGAGCGAGTTCATCATTATTCGTTCGCAAGAAAACAGGACATACTGCAAAGTTCACGATATTCCATCCACTCTCTATGTAATTTAGCATTATGTACGCAAAAAACAAAAACGGTCGCACTCGTACTGTTTCCATAACAACGGTCGGTGTAGCACGTAAACACAAAACCACCAAGATCCGCGATGCTCTGGCAATGCGAACTACACATGCCAGAAGCTTAACACCATTGGAAGCGTCATGGCCATATCTGACCTGGTCATATTAGGTCTAGGTGCATATCAGCTAACATGCGCAAGGAATAGCAGACATTTTGAAGCACAAACTGTATACGATCTGGCGTAATTTTATCATGTTGTACACTATACACCACCTACTATTCGTAACGTCACGTTAAAGCGGGGCATCTACAGATGGTCTTTCACAAACTTGGTCACTACACATGCCCAGTGCCAACAGCTGCTGTGGGTAAATGATCTTGCATATAAACAATAGGTTGGTGTTGGGTGCGTTCAAATTGCAGCGCTTCGCCCCCCGGGACCTGATCGGAAGACATGCCATAGGAGAGCTGGCTGCATCTTTCACTCCTTGGCCACGATGTGGCGCTAGTTGTCCACCCTGGCAATGTACTTCGTATGCTACACAAAATGCGATCATTTATGCTGTTTTAAACCAACTGGTGGAGTCACTTGGACCCGATGGCTCTCGCGTTATCAGTGGGCTCTTATCAGAATTCATTGATCCCTCATCAAAACCGACAAAACGGAAGGATGTTATCCGCTACACTTGTAGTCCTGACGATCGCTACGAACCTCGCAATGTTGGAATGCTCGGGTGAGCCACCTTTTAGGCTGCAGTCATATTTAGGCCTATATAAGAGCAGCATTCGTAGCTATACTGTACCTCGATCACTGTGTCTGCTTGGTGGAATCGGGAGACATTCGCCATTTCCGAAGTGAGCTGGGCACTGATCAACATGCTCCATTTACAGATGTACCCAGAATTCAACCGTTCAACTTTCCCAAGAACGAGCACATGCCGAGGAAAGTTGTTGTGCACTGCGTTGTTTTGGAAGGACGCGAACCTTTCAAGTTTACCTGGCTCAAAGATGGTGTCACACTCGTCAGCGGTCGGAAGCTCCAGGTTAAGATTCTCTCCGAGGCGCTGTCGTCACTTACCGTACTTGACGTTGGCGCGGAAGACATCGGCAACTACACTTGCACCGTCAGCAACACCGCCGGCTCCGACAGGTTTACGTCCGAACTCCTAGTCACCGGTATGGTTCAGCAGTCGCCTTGATTACCCGACATTTTTCCTAGCGGTGTAACCACGAATTTTTTTATGGCGTAACCTGTACACGATTTTTGGGTTGTTTTAATGATTTACCGTCATCAGCACGGTTATGAAACTAAACGGGAAACGCGAGCTTTGCGGCGTGGATAGTAGTGATATGTACAGGTATGAAACACCTACATGTACAATATAAAATTATGGAATCAGATTAACCAGTCCGGCACCTAATATGTGCGCACTATTTCTAATAAACTAAAAAAAAATTCTTTAAGTACACTTTTTGAAGTGCTTTATAAAAGTATAGAATTTGTACAGTTCTAGAGCATTGGTGTCTGCCAACGGGATAGCGCAAAAAAACTTAACAAACAGCGATGACAGTTGTGAATTGGCGAGCTTTATTTATTTTGTGCGCTGCATGTTTCATTTTGATACACCACTGCAGTCTTCGATATTAATGCCGCCGCTTACAAGACGTTACATGCGCATGTTCCCGACTAAAATCTTATACGTTGCTGCCAAACGGAGGTCACCAGAAGCTCGCCATATGATGACGCATTGAAATTAGGCGCCGTAGAAACATTTTGTTTGTCCAACGCTCCACCACGTGGCGCTAGTTGTCCGTTGGACTATATTTCGCGGAATGCTGTAGGCTCATGTATGTGTCGCAGGGTCTTTAGCAAGCGTACGAACAAGACAGAGCTGGTGAATCAGACGAAGCTCATGAGGTTACTGCTGGTGATACTTCCATACTGGCTGGTTTCCATAACGTATCGCGATAACTGTGAGGGTGTTGTGCGTCATCAAATCAATTTGCTTACTAAGTCCCACACACAATGAAGGAAACGAGCCGCTCCGCTCTTGTATTCGTCGCAGCAGTTTTAGCAGGAATGCGGCACCTCCACGCTTCGGGTGAGTTATACTGCTAAATACAGTACCTCTACAAGGACTGCTTCTTTTACTATTATAATGTGTATCATACGTTCCACATTCTATTCCATCGGTAGAACCCTTAGATCCCAAGTGCCCGAGAGGACATTAGACAACTTTCAGTGAAACTTTGTGACATTCAATGTTGTTTCCTAATATAACTACGCACAAGTACTCGTTAGTGACTGTTATTTCTATCAACCCAAGAAAGGCCGTTCAGCTGAAACATCGTTTTAACACAGCTAATGATACAGGTAATAAACCCAGCTAGTAATACACGGCGTCAGGCTCTATTGTTTACAAACGCAGCCTTACGTTAACGCGTAAAATTTTACGTTACAGCCGTTCCGAAGATTCAGCCGTTCAGCTTCCCCAGCAATCCTCCGCTTGGAAAAGACGTCGCTGTTTTCTGCTTCGTGACAGAAGGACAACAACCGCTGACATTTCAATGGTTCCAGAACGACCGGCGAATCAACAGCAACGCCAAACTCACCATTGAACAGGTGTCAGGCAAAATGGCGAGCTTAGCAGTCCACGAGATCTCTGCTGAAGACATCGGCAACTACACACGTCGGGTGTCCAACGCGGCTGGAAGTGACGCTTTCACGTCTGCGCTCGTCGTTACGGGTGCGTACAAGGGAACATATATAAAGAAAGCGTTATTCACATAACAGTTTGAAGGAAGTTCGTGAAACATTTCACTGAACATGTTCAAACTAAAAGCGCGGTGCGATGCCAGACTTGGCCGTGATTGTTCAACCTTAGGCCGATACGCGGAGCTAGTTGTCCACTCCAGCAACAAGCACGTTTTCTCCCCTCTCCGCGCGTGCAGTCCGGTGTCGATGCTTTCTTAGTTGACAGAAAGTAGTCTACCAGGGGTTGCGTCGTTGGCGGCTTCTTTGCCGCACATTCCTCGTCCACTTCCAGCGATTGAATTCCAAAACTGAGGATGTTACCCGGATCATTGTTCATCCTGACGATTTCTGCGAATCTCCTGTTTTTGGAATGTTCGGGTAAGTTCAGTAGCAGAGACAAACACTGACTAAGCCTATTCTGAAAAAAAAGAAAAAAATAACGTTTGGAAGAGATGCATGATTTAATCGGACTAAACCGCAGGTATGTTTTAAGCGCTACACAACTTTTAATCGCGCTTTATTTCAGATCTGCCCAGGCTCCAGCCGTTCAGCTTCCCGAGGCACGAACAAATGCCGAAGAAAGTGATTGTACACTGTGCGGTCTTGGAAGGCAGCGAACCCTTCACGTTCTCCTGGCTCAAAGATGGGAATACACTCGCAAACAGCCGGAGGCTTCAAGTCAAGGTCTCCGAGGCGATGTCTTTGCTCACCATCGTTGATCTGAACGCCGAAGATATCGGGAACTACACTTGCGTCGTGACCAACGCCGCCGGCTCGGACAGCTTTACATCCCAGCTCCTGGTCACTGGTGAGCTCCAGCAAAATTTCATTTTCCTCGCAAGCTTGATTCGTCGTTAAGTTTCGGAGTCGTCGTATGATCCCTGTTTTCCTATATCACGGTATATAAACACTCTGAAGAAAAAAAAAAAGTGTCCCTGCATCTACTTTACCACAAAGGAATCAGAAACCCGATCCCAGAGATAAACAAAGGGAAGTTGAATGACAAGGTTGAAAATATGTTTAAACCTCTAAATAAGTAAAGTCTGGGATATGACACAGAGCATGATGCTTCACGTGCTCACGTCATGATCAGTGTCACATCGTAGACTTCAATCTAGATGTAAACATATTTTTGGCCCCCTCAATCGCTGAGCTTCCTCCGTAGATAGCTCTTCAGATGCTTTGCGCGAAAAAAAAAATGCATGAATTTCAAGACGCTTAGCAGCTCTATTGTTATTATTATACAATCTTAAAGAAGCTCCTGGGAACACCAACGATTGTCTACCAGCCAATGGGAACGGCGACCAGGATCAGCTGCTACACATGGTAAAGGCTCGTTCACACACTTGCAACCGAGTAGGACCGGCTGAGACAAGGCCGGTTTTTAAGCCTCTTTAGACGGCTTAGGGCGTGCTCCGCAGCGGCACATCTGGTCCTACGCCGTCGCAAGAGGCTTAAAAACCGGCCTCGTCTCAGCCGGTACTACTCGGTTGCAAGTGTGTGAACGGACCTTAATGTACAGTTTCAATGGCGAAAATTGTGACTGTTTTTTGTTTCCTTTTAAACTTCATTGTCATTGGTGCATATGATACCGATTCTCATTGGCTGAACTGATTGAATGAAGACCAATGGGCAATGGTTGCCGCTGCAATTACAGCGCCACGCTCGAAGATATGGCCACCGGACTTTTGAATTCTGTACCACGAACACCGGCACAATCTGAGAAAGAAAACGTTTCTCCAATCTTCTCATATGTGGCGCTACTTGTCCAGAGCTCCGACATAACCGCATATTTTTTTTTTTTTACGATGTTGCCTACCCGCTTGTTTCGTTGGTACTCGTATAACAGCACGTCGAGCTGTATGAGGCACAGTACACCTTCTGGTCACAGTGATGTTGACCGCAATTCTACCAGCGTTCTTCGCGATATTCACCGTTTGCACCGGCACAGGTGGGCTGAGCGTTTTTTCCCCTTGTCTGCGATCAAGTAAGGAAAGCTTTGCTCAAGCTGTGGCGTCTCGGACATTGCAGAAGCTCCGAGGCTGCAGCCATTTTACTTCCCCAAAGAACACCCGCTCACCGAGACGCTAGTGGTGTCGTGCTTCGCCAGCCGGGGAACGCAACCCTTGGTCTTTTCCTGGTTCAAAGATGGCCGTCCCGTGGATTCTACTCTCGGCGTGGTCTCCAAGATGCTCACTGACACCATTTCCACCTTGACAATCTCTCGAGTCGGTGCCGAGCACCTAGGCAACTATACGTGCCGCGCTGCGAACGAAGCGGGCCATGACAGCTACACTGCCGCGTTGGTTGTTTCAGGTTAGTTGTGGCATGTGTGGCCGCCTCCGTTTCGTCCTTACATCAACAGATGCCTGCTTGCGTGTCCCCAGAAACAACGTCTTCAAATTACAGTGATATATCGTTAACATGAACACCTCCGTTCTCACCAAAAATTGTTTATTACGTGAATAGTCCATAATAATGAGACAAAAATGTATGTATTTACTTAGTTCGTCCCCAAAAATGTGGCCTATATAGCAAGGTATTCATTTTAACTGGGTTCATATTAACAAGACATGAATGCACGCCGCATACCTTCTTATGAAAGTGCACTATCGGAAACACATCGGCTTCCTTTAAATGAAGGGATATCGGAACTTGATGAAGGTCCTTGTCACGTTGGTCCTTTTTGAGAACCTACTGAACGCCGAATTTTATAACGGTACCTGCCTCTCTTGTGGAACATGCCAGCTCAACTTTGTGGATGATAAACTGCATGTAAGCCGTTTTTGAATTCAGCAACATCGCGAACATTTCAGGCATCGTCCACGGAGCGGCGCTAGTTTCCCGTACCTCGGAAAACACTGACCCCCTCCTGACTGGTTGAATCTGTGCTTAGTCTTGACTGTGTGTCGCGCTGGCCGAGTTGTTTTACTGTTGTCATTTTGCGAATGCCTCGTTGGCTGACTGATCTGCACACTCCGTCGGGGAGACTTCGGATTTATGGTGCATTGATTGACCCGTGATACCCGCGGTGATGCCGTTTGGAATGGCCTTGGTTACAAACGCGCTCATGTTGATCACCTTCCTGGGCGAAGCCAGCACTCTTGGTAAGCCAGAACGCCTTTCGAATCATACTCAAGTCTAGCGTCACCCATATTCATTTGGAAATGAGATGATTCGTGCGCAAACATTGTTTAATAGTCTATGAGGCTGACGTCGTGAAATGCGTTCCACTTGTTTTTCCAGAGCCGCCGAGAGTACAACAGTTCAGCTTCCCTAAAAACCCTGCTATGAAGACGAAAGTAGTCGTGCCCTGCGTCGCCACAGGGGACGAACCGCTATTGTTTAGCTGGTCTAGAGAAGGTCGACCTCTTACCGCGGGGCAGAGGATTACCGTTTCTGTCCATTCTGCGAACGTCGCCTCCCTGACAATTTCTCAAGTAACAGCCGAAGACATCGGAAACTACACCTGTGTAGTGTCAAACAAAGCCGGCAAGGACAGCTTCACATCGTCCCTCGTCATCAATGGTCAGTTGAGGATCCCGCTTCTTGCCACCTAGCAGTACTCGATCAGCTTCGGTCACGAGTAATGTTTTACTCGTGACTCAAGCAATGCATTTCCCATGAAGACTACATGGCATTATCATCATCAACTACATTGCATTACTCATCAAGTCATGAGCAATGCAATGTTGAATTCGTACCGCTAAAATCGGCTGCATGAATTATCTATCACTGAACAGAGTTACTAACTTACATTCCGAGGTACCATGCACGATCCATCACCATACTTGGTGATGGATCGTGCATGGGTGATGGTACTTGGTGATGGATCGTGCATGGGTACCTATTGTCCGAGGTAGCGTGTTCTCCGACGCAAGACTAGCGCATTTGATATTGTCTTTGGAGTCTTTCGCTGGTACTAGCACTGAGGAATGTCGTAAGTCTTTTCGGCATGTTCAGGGAATGGAACTGTCTAAATGGAGAGACGATAATGGTGTTTCAAGAGGACATTCATTTCGATGATCGTAAGTGATGGCTGCTGCCAGTTTGAGACTCGAAAGACATTCCTTTCAGATGAGTGATAATGATAAGGTTTCACTCTTCCCATTTTGTTTCTATCAATATATACACAATAATTTCGGCCATATCACTGGGCACAGATACACACAGCAGTGCCACAGGACCTTTCAAAAGTGCTCAGTTCCCACCGCGCAGGGCTGGGAACGCCTGCACTTTCACAACACGATCATACGTGGCGCTAGTTGTCCGCCGTCACTTGTTTAGCAGAAACGCTGAAAGTTGCCTGCAGTTCGACCACATTCAAGAGAAAACTCTCCTGCGATACGATGCGGCACCAGTCCCAACATTTTGTCTACTTCTCCTGGCCTGCTGTTTACCACGGCCTACGGACTCTAATGGTATCATATCAATCATATATATATACGTGCAGTATCGTGAGCGATTTTTAATTCTGTACTATCGCTTTTAGCCGAAGCCGATGTGCCACCAAAGCTGCAACCACTGTACCTTCCAAAAGAGCAACCTCTTATGAAGCCATCTCGTGGTATCCTGCATCGCTATCAGAGGAACGCCGCCCTAGTGATTCAGCGAGCTGTTCCTCGAACGTTCAGCGATACCCTTTCGACGCTTACCATTCCTCAAGTGGGCGCAGACGACCTGGGAAATTACACTTGTCGGGCTTCGAACGCGATCGGAAGTGACAGCTTCACGGCAGCACTAATGGTCACAGGTTGGTGCTAAATCGCGATTGGTTTATAGTCACTAGCCGCAATAATTGATTACAAATGGCTGCAGGTAGTCATACTTTCCCCGAGAGAACCCCCGCCCGCCATTGCTTTTTGTTGAAACCACACGCTTGGACGGACTTCTAGCCGGTTTGTTCGCGCTTAGGCCGCTTCTCCTAAGTTTATGTGCTACGTCCAAATGACGTTCTGGGAAACAAACAAACACAACACGTCTTATATAGAATTGCTAAACGTCCAGTTATTCCGATATTTGCCAGGCTGAGATATCTCATTACATACCGTAGTTCTAACGTTCGAAATTTCCCAGAACGAGCTGCTTGTCCACAGCACCTCACAAAATTACCGTGGAGTGGCGCTAGTTGTCCAGTGGTCTCGAGAATGAGCTAAGATTTTGATTGGTAGAACGCGGCTACACGTATCTCTTGGCCAGAATCTAAACAAGCCTCCCCTACTCACCGATGCTGCCCTCCGGTGCACCGCCAATTTAAGCCTCGATCTCTCGCATCAACTAACATTGAAGTAGTGCTGAAGTTCTCACCACGATGAACGTCTGCGTTTGTCAAGTCCTGATTTCAGTCATCGCTTTCATCAACGATCTTCACGCCTTTGGTGAGTTGACGTTCCCGAACACGTATGTAGGTTTACGGTCAGGGTAATGTTCGGTTTTCCGCAATTCGCGCTGTCTAAAAAAATGGATGATTTGTTCATAGAACTCTCAGTTTCAGACATAGCGGTAGACACATCAGATAATCTGATCGAAAACTAATAATTTACCGACAGTTTTTTTTTTTTTTTTTTGCCGTTTAAAGTTGTATGAAAAATCTTTGCAGTTTACGTTTTAGATTTGTATCATTCACGTGTTCATAACTGTCCCTAAGGTTGAATATGCACCGATGAAGCTGACTAAATACAACAGAGGACTCGTGATGCAGGTTCCTAGTTTGATACGGTTTCAATTATTTCAGAGGCACCGAAGATTCAGCCATTCAATTTTCCAAAGAACCATCCCCTCAACAAAAGAGTAGTTGTGTCCTGCGCTGCCATGGAAGGAGACGAGCCGCTGCTCTTTACTTGGCTCAAAGACGGCCGACCTTTGACGACGGGAAAGAGAGTTTTCGTGTCTAAATTCACTGAAAATATAGCATCGTTGACCATCCCTGAAGTGACCGCCCAAGACATTGGAAACTACACTTGCGTCGTCTCCAACAAGGCCGGAAAGGACACCTACACTTCAGCCTTGGTAGTGAACGGTCAGTACGCAGTCATCAGGACTCTCACCCTGCTTGAATATGTTTTTTTCTAGGCATGAATGTTTTTGTTTGTGCTTTTTACTTCCACATTGCGCGCATAGTGAAAACGTCGGCCATCCCTGTCACCTAACAATTGTTCCTCAATGCTTTCATGACGACACATCAACCTACATTGTTCAAACATTTGGTGACAATTCCCGCCATTCTGCCTCGTGTACGAGGCAGAATGGCGGGAATTGTAGGTAGGAGAAGCTCCTCCCACAAGCGTGGTGCGCCGGTTTCAAATTCCTCCGCAATCGAAAGAAGAGTTCACTGGAAACGCTCCTTGTTCCGCTTCAATGGGTAGATAATGGCCACAGAGTGGTGGCAACTTGTCTCCGACCCCCAATTAAGAAAGCGACCTTTGTATTCATTGGAGAGGGAACCGAGCCCCTGAAAGCAGCCTTTGTATCAATCGGAGGGGGACGCTAATCCCCGAAAGTCGTCTTTGTTTGCATCGGAAGGGGAAGACTCTAATCTCCCTCTCGTGGCCTTCACAATGCTAAGTCAAAGTCGAAAGATAAAGCAAATATGTACAGAAAGGCAAGACCCTCCTCGCGCGTTGGCCGCGACGTCACGGAAACGATGGGACGCTATTGGATGCGGAGGTGGCGGAGGGAGATATGATTCCCTTTGAGTTGCATTTGTCGCTACCTTCTTGACTTGTAACCTACTATAGTCAACATGATACAGATAGGGTTTAGACATAGCAAATGTTTGCAAATATTTAGGTTTGTTTACACTGTGTGGACCTTCACATATATGCACAGATTGAAACTAAGACATAGTCTTCTTGCACCCAAAATCAGAAGCTCTGGTCTTTCTGTACCTCATGCAGCCACCGCGAGGGGGTTCCGTATTCGGAGTCTTCGAACTCTACTTTCTTTTTCAGCTCATACGCGGCGCTAGTTGTCCAAGCCCAGACCACCGAAAAATTCTGGTGCTTTAGCGTCCATCCCACTTTCAGACAGCAGTTCTGCGCTTTTTGGAGCAGTATCCAAATGTACTAAGCCCATCACAAGGCCGCTTGAATTCGCGGTGTTCCCGCGTCGCTGCGACATGCCATTCTGGTTACTTGTTCTTTTCTTGACTCTCGCTGTGGTCTCCGTGGAACTAGCTGGTAAGTTTTCGATTTGAACCCATACTCTTCGTCAACATTGATCGGTTGTGTCTTAGAAATGTTGGAAAGACATAATTTTTTTCCTTGTTTGGTGTTCATGTTCGTTTCCTCGGCAGTGCCTCCACGACTGCAGCCTTTCTACTTTCCGAAAAGCCCGGAGCTTCGCAAAAAGGTTGTGGTGCACTGCGTCGTCTTCGAAGGAGACGAACCTCTGACGTTCTCCTGGTACAAAGACGGGCGGAAGCTTGCGACCAATCGGAACATTCACGTGAAACTGCTGTCAGAAACCGTGACGTCATTAACCCTCGTCGAGGCCGACGCGAGCGACATTGGAAACTACACCTGCGAGGTGTCCAACGTGGCCGGCGTCGACAGCGTGTCCTCGCAGTTCTTGATCACAGGTGAGGCGCCTCAGCGATGCCTTTCTCTCGTACTGGTGGTGATGTGCCTGGGAGGAAGTTGCCTGGGTTGAGTGTGCCTGGGAGTTTCTTTTTCTTGCCGCAAAAATGAACTACGCATCGTCGGGATGCTCCGCCTCCGCCCAAATGCAGCGTTAATTAGCGGGTTGGGGGACCAGACGGCAAAGTTTCAGACACTTAAGTTCTCTGATTCAAAGGGCTAGAAGCGATTTGCGGGAACTTTCGATAATACAATGGCTGCCAAGGAGGCCTGTGAATAACTTGATATGAAAGGCACCGGTTACCGGAAACTAGGCCCCATTTTCTCACTGAAAAGTTACTAGACCATTGGGAACTGCATGAACCCTTCGATGTCACTCTCTCGAAGTTGTGTTCAGCGTAGTTCCCCACCGAATACTCACATCTTCCGTGAACCGAAATATCCTGGAATGTTCCTGAAAACGTATAACGTAATCACTATTAAGTTTAACCGTTCACAACCGTCGCACAATGTATATACCTGGAGCAACGATAACAACACGGTTGTCTGACACAAAACCGAGATTCAAATAGGTGGGGCGTGTGATGAACGCTGTTGTAGTTCGCGTGTGGGCGGATACGTGGCGCTAGTTGTCCAGAAAGCAACTTTACACTCCAATACATATATTCTTTATTTTCTACGTGCGTATGTGCCATCCATGCTTTCGCCGTTCAATGAAGGTTAGGCCCAGTTGCTTTTTTCGAACACTTCAAAACGAATGCACATACTCGCGGTTGTTCCTATTCCTCGAAATTCAACATGTTCGGAGTTCTTTTCAAGTACCTGTGTTGGACAGTCGTACTACTCGTCGCTGAAGCTGGGGGTGAGTGAATTTCCATTTATCGTGGGTAATTCCAACAGGATTACCTCGCTCATTATTGATCATTCAAAGGCGCCAAATAACATCGTTTCCTGTTGATCCTCTGTCGGTTTCTTTGTCGTTTTGTCAACAGCATGTGGACTTTTTCTTTCTTATTCACTTTCAGTGCCCCCCCTCCTGCAGAAGTTCCAATTCAAAGACGGAATCGGCGTCGGAGACCAGACAACGGTCGTTTGCGCCGTGATCGAAGGCGATCTACCGTTGGAATTTCGCTGGGCCAAAGACGACAAAGTCCTGGTGAACTCGAAAGCGACTAGCCTCAAGACACTAAACGACAACATCGCGTCGCTGACACTTCACAAGATTTCTGCGTCCGATCTCGGGAACTACACCTGCTTCGTTGAAAACGCTGCTGGAACGGCGAGCGTGACGGCTGCCTTGGTGGTGCGAGGTATACATAACTACGTTCATCTCGTAGATTTCAACACGTCGTCGAGGCACTTCCTGTCTATGGACGCTTACCAGCACCACCAGAACTCGGTATGCCTCGTGTGACTCTGAGAAACAGCGCCATCAACAAGAGATTATAGACAACCAACCACAGACTTGGAACATGTACACTATAAGAAACCGGGAGCGTCGGAGCGTGTACTTTCCTGTAAAGCACTTGGGTGAGCCAATCGTTGCAATCTATGTAGCGAGCTCGACGAACGACCAGTCTAAAATATATTCAAACCTAAAAAAAAAAACATATATATATAACGGTTTGCGCCGTGGCACTGGACATGCTCAAATGTCGTGCTCAGTCTCATTATACACTGTTTTTTTTTTGTTTTTTTTTAGGTTTAAACATATTTTTATCCCTGACATTCACCGAGCTCGCTCCGATTGGCTCTCACAAGTGCTCTGTGGGAAAGTAGACGCTGTAGGTTTCTTAGAGTGTACAATAATTACTGCCAAGACCTCTTACATTATTGTGTAAGCCCAACCATCAATACATATGTTTTGAACACGCCGATCGGAAACAGACCACACACATAACAAAAGACCGTACTTAATTTTAAGTCACTTGCGATTCCTCTTTATCGGTAATCCAACGAAAAAGAAATCAAAAGCTTACGTTCCACGAGCTCGTCAAATGAAACTCCTGGAAAGCTTTTTAGTCCACGGGACCTCCAACTCATGTGATTGATTCTACGTTTAGGCCCATTGTCGAACGGTCTAAGGCGGTCTCGACTTTCACGCCCTCTTTTAAGCGTTTAAACGAGGTGTTCCGCGCTGTGCTTGAAGCAACGGACGCCACGCGGCGCCATGTGTCCATCGTCACGAACCTCTTACTGACCTCTTGCGGACTCCTGCGTCGCCTGTGACAGATCGAGCGTACAGCAATGGAAGCCATCGTACTCACCGTTCTCGCCGCGTCCAGCTTCTCGCTAGTCGCAGCTTCAGGTAAGAAGCACTCAGGCCTATGCCTTACGTACAGAGTGTCTCCTCAAACAATTTGGAATGTTTTTTTTTTTTTCATCGCAGAAATGAGTCACGAATCGCCGAACGCCCAGTATTTCGCCCAAACTTGTAGCACTAGTAATTCGGATCAGATGTCAAAGTTTCAGAGCTAACCGTCATCTCATTCAAAAATGAGAAGCGATTCGAGAAAATTGTTTAATGGGAAAACGATAGCCTACGAAACCACGAACACGTGGAGATGAATGGCGTCAACTATTTCGGGAACGGTCTCCATTTTTCCATTGAAATATTGAAAAATAAAATCACTTGTAACTTTCAAATACGAAGGTATTACTGAAACTTTGACGTCTAGTCGGACCGCTAGCGCTACATTTGGGCGGAGATTCAGCGTCCGGAGATATGTTTAATGTATTTTTGCAATAAAAAACCCAAAAACATTGTAAATCTTTTTTTTTTTTTTTCGGGGGCATGCTCTATATATTTGGTGTCGGTTTATTTTCAAGAACATTCTGTTAATTTATTTTTATGTTGTGCCCATTCCAGATGCACCGAAACTGCAGGAATTTGTTTTTCCGAAAACGACCGCGCTGGGAGAGTCGGTGTCGGTGTCGTGTGCAGCCAGCAAAGGCACCAGACCCATGACGTTCATGTGGCTCAAGGACGGCGTCCCCATGGTCAACTCTGCTCGCGTTATCACCAGCAGCGTTGCCGACAACATTGCCCTGCTCGTCATAAACAAATTGGCGGCTCTCGACGTCGGAAACTACAGCTGCGTCGCTCGCAATGCTCAGGGAGAAGACAGGGTTACCGCGGCGTTGACTGTCGAGGGTAACCGCTAACAGAAAAACGATTTCCTTAATGCCGATGGCGAAGGAAGGAAGGAAGGGGGCACGGACACGCCGTTCGTGAAATTATCGTATTGTGCTCATACACCAACTCTCTGACCTCACGCCACAGCGGTGGCACTGCGCATGCGCAGAACTTGGGCTTGTTTTTAGGCAGGGTGTTGGTCCATAGACCTCAGGGTGCGGTTGTAGTTCGCATGTGTGTCAGTCGTCACCAAGACCATTACGATGTCCGTAGAACCACAAAAGCATTTTTTGTTTTGTTTTGGTCCGATACAAAGTTCTGGCTTCAGACGGCGCCACGGCCGCCCAAGGCTTCAATTACCACACCCACCTTAAAATACTATTTTGGTACCTTTATTGTACGCAACACGCATAAAAACAATTATTGACATATCTTTACGACACATATAGTATCCTGAAGCGAGACAAAAACACGCAGCAAAACTTACTACACTAAGCAAATATAAATTTAAACTGAAAAAAAAAAAAAAAAACAGTTGTTAATCGGTGGCATATGTGTTGGAACTACAATTCATCTCATGAACGACGTTAATAGCCGTGTGACACTTCACTGCAAGGCGAGGCAGAACATACGTTCGGTCGCGCGGTTTGTATACTCTGGCCGTGCCCCTTTTTAAGCCCACACGCATGCATACTCAGTTTCACCTTACGATGGAATCTGGGCCACTTCAGCGCTGTGCACGTGTCACGTGATCGCGCGTTGCTGCGGCCCTCCTCAAGGTCATGTGACTTTCACGCATGGCATTGGATTGTCTACGATTGGCCGTAACACCCCCCTGCGGTCCATGATGACGTGAAATGGAGTATAGTAAAATAAGAGCAGCATTTCATTAAAAGAAAACTGACCGCACACTACAATATAATTTGGATGACGGCCTTCCACTAAAATCACAAATCTTTTGTACGCTTACAGCGGCTCCGGTCTGGCTGTCGGAACCCAAAGACACGGACGCCGTCCAGGGCAGGGACCTCATTCTGGCCTGCAACGCCGCAGGCTTCCCCAAGCCCAGGTTCACGTGGAAGATGCAGATCGGTACGGCATTATAAGTTATAAATAACTAACCACTACGTTGGTATTGCAGAGCTGGGCCAACCGGATTTAGCCCACCTTAGGTGGAACGCAAAAATCAACTTCGCATGCAACCGCCCTGTAATTTACCAGGAAGGTGGCGGTAGGTAGTGGGTTTGTTTTGAAGAAATATAAAAGGAAGTATTTACCTGAGGTAAAAGTTACAAATAAAAACCCAAACTTTCTCTATGGCTCAATAATGAGATATTGAGTAGAGCCTTTTTAGATTAAAAGTTAAAAAGGGTTCATGTAGGCCATTCGAACATTTTATTGTTCAAAACAGAAAACAAAAGCAAATTAAGAATGAATTTATATATTTTTTTACTCCCTTTTGTTGTTGTTTTTGGTTGGTTTAAGCAAACTTCGTCATCCAGAACATTTTTTTTTTGCTTTTTTCCATATTGCTAGGAAACAGACTTATTTACTCCCTGATGGTCCAAAATTGTGTCGTTTTTATTGTATCAAAGAGTGGCAAGCCTGCTCTTTGATCCTTTTTGCAAAACAAATGTCGTGTCTTTCTGCTAAAAAAAAATGTCAAAACTTTCACAACTATTTTTGTTTATCTGAGCCAGATACTTTTTTGTGTTCGCTTTATATAAGTGAAAGTGGCTTATGACTTCCCCTGTCTACGCGAACTATTCCAGGCTCCAGGGAGTTCGTGGCACTCCACCCCGTGGGTCGGAGGAAGATCCACGACAACGGCACGCTGGTCATCGAGAGCGTAGAGTCGGACGACGAGGGCCTCTACCAGTGCGACGTCAGCAACGGCGTGGCCCCGCCCATCTCCAAGACCATCAAGGTATCCGTGCACGGTGAGTTGCACATTTAACGCCCGACATAACTCCTGTCCCTGACTTCATGTCCAGGAGGTGGCATGCGCAGAAACCAATTGGAAAATGAAACGTTCTTTTGGCTAGGTGTTCGGCATTCCGTGAAGCACAAAAATGAAGCCTGGATAACAGCGTGGCCATGAGGCTCGACAACGATTCGTTTTGAGGAAAGGGGGGGGGGGGGGAGGGTGAAGAGGCCATCGCAGGAAAAAAGCGTTTGCGCAGGCAGGAATCGAGCGCAGAGCATGTAGATTATTAAGTGATATTTCCAACATGTCACGCCTTTTTTTTTTGCGATGTTTTGGTTTAGGCGATAAACAAATCACAATACAATAAAAGGTTAAAACGAAAGCGTAAAGGCTTTAGTGCACATAGAAAAGTAAAGCTCATCAAATACCATCATAGTTCAGTGACGGTCGCCAGCTTCTCAAGAAGTGACAAAACGTCCAGGGGTGGCTGTGCCTTAAACATTTCTTTAAAAAAACACATCGTTTGAACAAAATACTTGTGTGCGGGACGCACGTCGTTGTCCGCGGGTCTTAGAGTCATGCGGCAGTGCCACAAGCTATGGAGACCATAGAGTTTATGTATACTAACTCTAGAGGAAAGGGTCCGCCATTTTCTCATGTATTCTGGCTGCCGCAAGCAGCGGAGCATGGAGACCTTTGGAGTGCCGCACATGGTTACCAACTTTACGCACATGGTTACCAGCTTCACGTCTTATTCGTAAGGTTCCACGGTCTTCCTCAGGACCAATCCGCGTACTCACCGGTGGATAGATACTTGCGTTCCTTTCGAAGCTTTCTTCTTGCATAGCGCGCAGGTGTACGGCATCGCGTCAACGCAAAACTAAACCAGATAAGCAGCTTTGGCGCTATGGTTTTGATAGGCGCGCCCAGGGAAAACGAAACCGCGAAAACCAC